>RJWH01007630.1:0-38202 GCA_004363575.1 Solenodon paradoxus | reverse complement strand
AGGAGTCAGTGAGTGGGCCTGAGAAGGAAGAGACTGAGATAGAGCGTAGATAAGCGATGCTGTACGCGAGTAAACCATGAGATCTGGTAGAGGCAAGGATTTCTTTAGGAAAATAACAATAAATCCAGTCTCTGCAATTCCTAGAACTAATGAGTCACATTTCCTTTCTAAATCAGTGTTTGGAGTGAGTTAGGAGATGCCTCCAGAAACAAGTCCAGTACCCAGATACAGTACAAGTGTGACTGGAGGGAGCCACAGAAAAGGAGTAGAGATCAGAGGCTGGAGCCTTCTACTCTCAGAGGGCTGATCCCCTTGTTCTGTGGGCAGGTACGTGGAGGGGATCGTCCACCTCTTCTACCACAGAGACGATGTCGTGAGAGGGGACCCCGAGCTGCAGGCCTGGTGTAGGGAGATCACTGTGGTGGGGCTGTGCCAGGCCCAGGACCGAGGTAAAGCCCCCTCCCCATAACTGGGAGTCTCAGAGTCTGCCCAGGGCTCCTTCTCAGTTCTGCCTTTCTGGGGCCATGACGTGTCCTCCTCTCTTCACACACGAGAGCATCTGAATCCCATTCTCACTTTCCAAGACTCAGGAAAATCCTAGATACCAAGAACTGTCCTCACAGACTGGGACTATCAGCCTTGACCTCCATCCACCATCCAGAGTCACGGAAGTCCCGTGAGTCTAGAACCACAGCCACTCAGGAATCTGTCAGGTCCTCGCAGGAGTTCATGTTCACTCTTCATCGCTGTCTATCTCACCTAAGGATGTAAATGGGAAGATTTTTCCCACAAATCCCATGATGACCACTGTTTTCCTTCTCTTTTCCCCCTGATGGCTACTGTCCAGCACATAAAATCCAGGCCTACTGCATACTCACCACAGCACAAGGTCATGTCTCACTGCAAACTGTATATGCTTTGGCTCAAACCCAAATTCAGTGCCCAGCCTCTTGAGGTTTACATTTTTTTGGTCACGCCGCCTCCCTTCACCCGTTAGGATCTAGCTACTACATTTACAACCCCACCTCCATAACATTTTAATCTCTCTTAAGCTCTTCCTAGCTTTGCCCTCCCCTCTAAAGCACATCAGCAGGCCGGAGCTGCTTCAACCCATCCTTCAGTTCCTGCCCCTCCATTTCACACCAGCATATCTGCCTTGGGGCACAACTACAAACATTTATTAGGGAGCCGTGAGAGCCAGGTCCCAGACACCTTAGAGGGAGCCTTTCCCTGGGGATTTGCAAGAGCCAAATTTTCTCTAGTACAGGCCAGTACTGTCTCTCAGGCTCCACATACCTCTATGTTTTTGTTTTTGTTTTTTTCCCTAAAGGTGCAGGCAGGAATGAAACCAAGTAGGCAAGCAGGCAGGGAGAGGAGGAATAAGCATTTTATTCTTAGTAGTTCATATTGTTTATTCCCCCTGGATCCAGGAAACGTACCAGGGTTCTTGGGATGTATGTAGATTGTGCTCCTTCAGAGGCAGCTAACCAAACTGCTCCTCCACCAGGGCGTGCCACATACCTCCATTTCTTTCTCTTCCTGCCCATCTTTTCCCCAAATGGTATCTATATTTAAAAAGTTAAAGAAACCATTCACAGGTTAACTTTAACCTCCTCTAATTGCCTCTCATTCTCCATTCCTCAGTTCTTTGCTCGCCTTTGCCTAACTTCCTCAATAAGACTTTTTAGGGGAAATGTGCTAAAATTAAAATAGCATGGGATTAGCAGTCAAAACCTCAGGAACCTAAGTTTAAAGTCAGCCTCTGCTTTTCTCAGCTCTGTGATCCTGATAAGCAGTTTAGTTTCTCTGGCCTTTGGCTTGTTTTGTGGTTTTCCTAATCTACAAAATGGGAGTTAATTATATTTGTTCTACTTACCTGATAGAATTATTAGATCTCTGAGCCACCACACCCACTATAAAATGAATGGCCTGAGATAACCTGCATGGCAAGTGTCTCTTGGCTGTGACACACTTAATCCATGACTTCACTAATTCTTCATTATAACTCTCTTCATTATAACTTCATTATAACTGGCAAGCATCCCCAAATTCTTAATCACATTTTGAGGCAGTGGATGTTTTGATCACTCAGATCTTATCAGCCCCCAACCCTTCCATGATAACAACAATCATTATTTATTGATCACTTGTTCCATGCCAGGTGATTTCTATATATAATCTCGTTGATAAGGTAGATATCGTCCATTTACAGGTGAGTAAATTGAGGTTTAGAAAGGTGAAAAATTTGCTTAATGCAACCAAACTATATTGCTTGTGCCTAGATTGAAATCCATGTCTGATGCAAATATATTTAAATAAGTGAACATGTCCATCAATTCTAAAAATAGAGACATCCAAGGATATCAGCCTTTATTTCACCCCTCTCCTTTTACAGACCCTAAATGCTGTTCTTTTCTACCCAGGTTTCCCTATCTCCTTCCAGTCCCAGAATCAACTCTGCCATTTCCTTACTATGTGTATCTTCACGTGCACAGCCCAGCATGGGGCCATCAATCAGGGTCAGGTATGGACAGCTGAAAGCATAGGTCCTTGAAGGCAAGTGTCTGGATCTCAGGATGCCCAAGGGAAAGGCGGGGATTCAAACTCTTAAGCATCAAGACCCTAAGGTTGCAGTTTCTTCCCACAGCTAGACTGGTATGCCTGGGTCCCTAATGCTCCATGCACAATGCGGATGCCCCCACCTGTCACCAAGGAAGATGTGACAATGGCCACTGTGATGGGCTCACTACCTGATGTCCGGCAGGCCTGTCTTCAGATGACTATCACATGGCACCTGGGTCGCCGCCAGCCAGACATGGTAAGAGGAGATTCTGGAGAAAGGAAAATGACAGTTGAAAAAGACACATCAGAACATGGGGGCTGGGCTCTGGGTTGCCTCCAAACTAGAAACTAATGGATCCTTTATTTCTCAGGTGCCTCTGGGGCATCATAAGGAAAAATACTTCTCAGGCCCCAAGGTCAAGGCTCAACTAAACCAATTCCAAACAGATTTGGAACAGTTGGAAAGAGAGATTGCAGTCCGGAATGAGCAACTTGACCTGCCCTATGAATACCTGAAGCCCAGCTCCATAGAGAACAGTGTCACTATCTGAGCCCCTCGGTGCCCCCACCTGGAAGATTTCAGATAAGCTCTAGGACAGAGTGTTTCATCTTGAATTTCTAAGTCTCTGCTGCAGTGGCTACATTTCTTCCCCCAAAGAAATCCCCTAGGGTATCCCACTAGCCCAGGAGGGGCAGCAAAGAGCCAAATAATCAACATTTTAGGCTTGGTAGGCCACACAGTTGCTGTCAGAACTCCTCCACTCTGTAGCAGCATAAAAGCAGCCACAAACAATATGTAAATGAGTAACTGTGTACCAATAAAGCTTTATTGATGGATAGTGAGATATGAATCATGTGTCATCAAATTGGATTCTTTTGGTTAGGCAGCCTTCACTTTGCATGAAGACGGGCACAGAGAGCAAGCCGGATTTGGCTCTCAGGGGCAGTGCCTGCACAGGAGTACCATGTTCTTGCCTGAGGCACTTAACTGTTTTTCCAGAACATCCACAGAAGGTTCTGAGGAGGGGCAGGGAAGATTTCTTAGAGAAATCAACTACCTCAACTAATTCTCCCTGGGCAGGCGTTAGGCTAGCTTAAAAGTGCCAGCCTCAGTTCTTTGGCAACTTTCCCCCACCCAAATTCTGCCTATTCTCACACCGCCCCGCGTAAAGTCCCTGAGTAAGATTGCTACAGCAGAGTAAAAACCATCGCCCCCAAAAGGCTGCCTTCCCCAGACGGTCTCAAACAAGAGATATGAAATTCATGTTCTGGCCGCTTTTCCAGTTCCTTTAGTCCCCTGGGGTTTCTATGCATTTCCCTGGTTCCAAGTTCTCTTACACCACTCTTCTAAGAGCAGGAGTCATAAAATAAATGAAAAACAATGCCACAAAGCTATTCTAGCCACTAACAGTGTTTCTTGGCCTGATTCCCAGGTCTTGGGATCAAAAGGAACCTTCTACATTATGCTGTGATACAATAAGGGCTGCAAGCTCAGTGAAAACCGTGTTCTTCCAGCAATCCCTGAATGATGATTACAAACCAGTCTCTCACCAGTGAAGTACACAAACTTTTTCCTTCCAAGAAAGAGTTTTGGCATCCAAAACTATTCAGTATTCCAAGCTTGGTAACAAAATGCTCCTTAAATATATCCAACGCCAAGAACCTCGATAACTTTAAAGTGTTCTCGCAGCCACCACAGCACGCCTGACCGCAGGAAGGGCCCATCTCCTTTTACCGTGTCAGGATAGCTAAAGGCAGGAGTAGAGGTTCTCTCTGGGTGTAAATCTCTCATGGCTTACTTACCATTTCCCCATCAAGAGGTGCCACCCGGAACTAATGTCGCCAAGGGAAAATAAAATGATCCCAATCCTCCGCGGCTCAGCGCCCACAGCCAAAGTTACCCGCAGCTACCCCAGAACAAGACTGTCCGGAAGTCCCGCTCCCGCAGATTCGGCGTCACGTGACTGGCAGGTTGATCACGTGACACGCGGGCGCCTTTCATTTCAGCCGGGCGGGAGGGGGGAGCAGGAAATCCGAGGCGCTCGCGCCCACAATACTCGACCCCAGATACATAGGTCAAGGAGGGGTTCCCGAGGCGCTGCTTCGGCTCTGACATTGCTTTGTCTCGCCTAACTCTGAAGAGGATATAAAGGTGCCCTGCATTCTCCGCCTGGTGTTCCCACCCCTACCCTATGGTTGGGACCAAAGGCCCCACTCCCTCGCCTCCCCGTACTGCGTCTTCCGCCCGGCGAGCCCCTAAGCCCTGCCGACTTCACCCTGGTGTATCCTACCCGCCGGCTTCTATCTTCTTTTTCGCTGTCGACCCATATCTCGGCGATCGCCAGCACCTCTCTTCATGGCGTCGCTTCTGTGCTGTGGGCCCAAACTGGCTGCCTGCGGCATCGTGCTCAGCGCCTGGGGAGTGATCATGTTGGTGAGGGGATAGCCTGGCGAGAACTGGAGAGGGCCTGAGGGGCGGCTCTGGTATTGAAGGCCTGGCAGGCTAGGAGAGGCTAGGCCTTATCAAGCAGCAGGCAGGCAGACTGGAGGGGTAGGTTGATTAGTTGGTGAAGAAAGAGACAACTGAGACTGAGAAATGGGGAACTGGAACCAGCGGCGCGGGGGAGGGGGCACTGGAGCTTGGAATGGGAGCGGGACTGGTAAATATGCAGGACCCTCTCTTCAAAGTAAGAGGAAGAAGAGCTGGGCTCTTGAAAGATGTTTAAGCTGAACGGAGGGCAGTGAGGAAGGAAGGGCTTGTTCCCGAAACTGGGTAGCTAGGCCCTTATTTCTCCAGGACTCCAACCCTCCCCCACCCCCCATCCAGGAAGAAATCATCTGAAAAAGTGTCAGTTCCCCCTGACTCCTTCTGTCTTATCCCGTGATAATGGCGCCTCTACAAAAGAGGATAATCTGGGTTCCTCGGTTTCTCACTATTCTTGCTCTTGCCCCAACTAAGTTGTTGCCGTGTCACCGCTTTACTCCTGATTTCAGGTGACTGAGTCCGAATCCAGCAGCAACTGCCCCTAATTCCAGTTCATTCTGGTGGTTCCCTAACCCAGCTGTTGTGTCAACATTAGAAGTGGGAGGCGTTTAGGGGGTGACCTTATCAGCTGTCAGAGTTCAACAACCTATTCATTCCTCCTTTTTCAGGTAATGCTCGGAATCTTTTTCAATGTACATTCTGCAGTACTAATTGAGGACGTTCCCTTCAAGGAGGAAGATTTTGAGTAAGTCTTCAGGTGGGGGTGGCAAGGCTGGTGGGAGGTGACTGACCCTGTGGTCAGATTAGAGGCGGGGTATTGCCGGCAGCTAGATGCTTGGGACCCCTGAAGCCAGGGAACTGGGTGCAGAGAACTGCTCTCTAAGGTTACTGCTAGGAACGGTCTTGAAAATCAGAACTGAGCCACCATCCTAAACCCACCAGTTTCGGTGTGGCCTCTAGGTATTTTATTTGATTTCTCTATGCCTCAACCCACCTCTGCAAAATAGATGTTGTAATACAACTCACCCCGTAGAGTGTGAAGAATAGTGGATGTACGCAAAAGCTCTTAGATCATACCTAGCACATAGTACCTACTTGCTCAATAAATGTTGGCGGTTTTTTATGTTTCTGACACTTTCCTGCCTAATCCCCACCCCTAGGAATGGCCCTCAGCACTTGTACAACCTTTACGAGCAAGTCAGCTACAACTGTTTCATCGCGGCTGGCCTTTACCTCCTGCTCGGAGGCTTTTCTTTCTGCCAAGTTCGGCTCAATAAGCGCAAGGAATACATGGTGCGCTAGAGAGCAGTCTTGTCACCCCTCTTTCAGCCCCCTTCTCTATTTAAATACTCTCCTCACTTCATTACCCCCTCCCCTCATTCTGAGACCCGCTGGGACCGCGTTTCCCTGGCGTTAGATCGAATCCCTTGTTCCGATTTCTGGCGCTCTCCCGAGGGGTGTGGGGAAGGCTGATGCTGGATGTTCCCTGCCCCTCTGGCCCCCTCGTCTTTGTCTCGTACCACAATAAAGAGAAAATGCTCTCTCTTAAGCCTTGTGTCTGTGCTTGGGAGTAGGAGGGGGCCGGGGCGGGCGCGGAGGCTGGAGATCGGCCTACAAATACCGAGCCTCCGACTCCTGGACAGAGGTGGCTTGAAGCCGGGCCGGAAGTGAGGCGGGGCCTTCCACTCTCCTGGGCGCGCGGAAGCCACCTAATTGACTGCGGTTGGTGAGGCGCCGAGCGGCCGAGTTTGAGCCAATCAGCTGCAAAGAGGGGCGGGACTTCCTGCGCATGGGCCGGAGCGGCTCGGTTGCCCGGCTCTCCGTGGTCTCGGCTCGTGTGGCGGCGGCGGCAGCGTCTCCGTGAGGAGGCGCGCGGGGACATGACGTCAGCGTCCACAAAGGTTCGACCTCCCTCGCGGACAGCGCTCCCTGGTGGCCACGGGAGGGCGGCCCCCATTTGGCTTTCGGCTCTTCCGCCCGGGGCCGGGGGCGGGCGGGAGCGGAGCCTGGGGTGGGGCTAGGGGCTCCGCGTGGGACGGCGCGGGAGGCGTGCGCTGGCCCCCCGTAATGTTGTCCCGCCCCCAGGTCGGAGAGATCTTTTCGGCGGCGGGCGCCGCCTTCACCAAGCTCGGGGAGCTGACGATGCAGTTGCATCCCGTGGCCGACTCTTCCCCCGCGGGGTACGTGAGCCCGGGCTGGGACGTGGACGCTGAAAGCGAACGCTCGGATTCCATCACAGACTTGGACACGCTCTATCTAGGGCAGGGACAGATATTAGTGCTCCTTTGTGCCTGACACAACACAGAGTCGGTGTTAATAAATAATTGTCGCGTGAATGAATGGATGACATTAAAAACACAGACTGAGGCTCACGATCCGGACACATTTCACAGCTTTACCCTGTTGTGAACCGGCAGACCACAGACTACCATCACCACCCCCAAATCACGTGAAATTCGCTCAGACTCCTGCAGTCTGTGTTCAGGGGTTCTGTTTGTAAGACCCTTACTGTTGATTTCAGTGGGCTGTTTACAGCAGTTGTTTAAGTTGATGGAAAAAGTATTCTTCTAAGGTGGCAGTTGTAATATATGAGTGTGTGTGTGTGGGGGGGGTGTCCTTGGGATTCCCAGAGGGCCTTAAGAGCTTTTCTTTTTTTCTTTAAGGAGGACCGCTTTGTGGCTCCGTGGAAGGGGTCCCAGGGGTTGGAGGGAGAAGGCTGGTTGCTGTGGAATGCATAGCCTGTGGGCTGGCTCCATATCTCTCCTCCTCCCCCCACTTTGGCTATCCCCCTCTCCCCTTCTGACAGTGCCAAGTGGACGGAGACGGAGATAGAGATGCTGAGGGCTGCTGTGAAGCGATTTGGGGACGATCTTAATCACATCAGCTGTGTCATCAAGGAACGGACAGTGTGAGGGAGGATTGGCTGGCAGAGAAAGGGGGGTGGGTGGGCAACTTACTTCCTCCACACTCATTGTTCCATCTTCCTCAGAACTCCCTTCCAGCTCAACATCTTTCCTACTGGTTACTAGTTTTGTTAGTACCCCTTGAGGGCTGAAAAAATACAAGAATTGTCGTAATCAGTCAGAAATTACTAAAATGTGTAGTAACCAGGAACATCCAAAATTTGATTTTAGGTTTCTTGAGATACCCAGTCAGTCAGTGCATTTGATAGTGGGAGTTCCCTGGTTATTTACATAATCTTTTGAGACTCTGCTGCCGTATTTCCAAGAATATTGTGATCTGAATTAGTTGGTAAGGATCTACTAAGTCTTAGTCTACCTATAGATCACCAAGACTTACCTGGTAGCCGTCCATATCCACATCTGTGCAGCAGAAAACAGGGAGCTAGGCCTTTCCCACTACTTATTCAGGGATCCCACACTTCACATTCCATCTGCCTTGAGTGACTACTAAGCTTTAGTAAAAAAAGAATTCTATCAAACGACTAGGGCCCTGACTTGGATTCTTACACAGAAGCTCCAGTATTCTTTCAGAATGGCCTATTATCCCTGCCCCTCCCCTCCCTTCTTCCCCCAGCCTGCCTCTTAACTGGTTTCCTAAACCTACTCTCTTTTCTCATTAGGGCTCAGATAAAGGCCACCGTGAAGCGCAAGGTATATGAAGACTCTGGCATCCCCCTTCCAGCTGAGTCACCCAAGAAAGGGCCTAAGAAGGTGGCATCTGGTGTCTTGTCTCCTCCTCCAGCTGCTCCTCCACCCAGCAGTTCCAGTGTCCCTGAAGCCGGGGGTCCCCCCATGAAGAAGCAGAAGGCCGGTGAGGGTGTAGAGCTGTTGCCCAGGGTTAAAGTTCCATCTGAGGTCCAGAGAAAGAATTGGGTTGTGTCAAAGAAGGGCAAATGCCTCTTCCTCTCCCAGTGAAGGTTCTCAGAAATACCGGGGTGGAGGAAGAAGAGGGAGCTTGAAGCTTTGGGATGGAGGGGAGACAGTCAGGGAACCTGGAATCCAGCTTATGCCCCTTCCCAGATGTGACACTCAGTGCTCTGAACGACTCCGGTGGCAGCAGTGACCTGGTGGATATTGAAGGGCTGGGAGAAACTCCTCCAGCCAAGAAACTCAACTTCGACCAGGGTAGGAGTCCTTCACCCAGACCAGCTAAAGTGGGGAGGGGAGGATGTGCTTACCTGGATTGCAAGGGGGGGGGGGGGGGTCTCAGTAGGGGCCCCCTCATCACACAGGGGCTTTGGAAGTGAAGGTTCTCTCATACACAGTGCAAGGGGTTGGGTCAGTAGGGAGCCGAGTGGTTTGGGGCACATACTCGGAGATCGCTCCATCGCGTCCCATTTTACTCCCTGTTCCAGACAGCCTGACCCTGAGTTCTGGCCTTCTCATGACCTCCACCGATCCTACTCTACTCTCTCGCTGAGATTTCCACCTCTGACCCCTCTCACCGTTCACCTGGACCTGTGGATCACCTGGGACAAAGCAAGGACTGCACAAGAGAGGGTCGAAAGGCTACAGGGGCTCCGACCTTGCTGTTCCTGTAGAAGCATCTGCCCTTAGCCCCTTTGACCTCTTTATCTGATGGACATTTTTATACAGAAAACAGTAAAGATTTCCCCTCTCAGCTTGGTGCCTTCAGCCTAACTTCATTGGAGTGCTAGGGGCAGGTTCCCGCTCTTCTCCTTAGCTTCAGTCCCTTCTTGGCAGTTCTCACCACCCTGCCTGGAGCAGCACAGCCAATATTGGCAGATTCTCTTCCCGGTGCCAATATTTCTGTGCTGCTAGAGCCAGGGGAGCTGGGTGTGGGCAACAAAGACTCTACTTTGCTCTCTGGAGACAGAACTTACTCCCAAGGTCTCTGGCCGTCAGTATTCATGAGACTACCCTGGGGATTTTAGGGAGGCTATTTCAAGCGTGTTCAGGCCCCACCACCACTACCACCTCATAAGGTGTGTCACAAAGCCCCAGATGTAGTTTGTGTCGATTTTCCAGGGTGGCCTCCCAGGGCCGTGCCTCAGCGGTGCCTCCCCCACCCTCGCTCTAACACCACAGTGTGGTTTGGACGTGGCCACAGTGCCGTACAAACCACAGTGTGCTGCTGGGGCGGGAGCAGGACTGGGGTGGATTGAGAGAAAGGGAGCACAGACAGTGCAGAGAGGACCCTGAGCACAGGGAGATAGAGAAGGCATAAAAGACACATGTGGCCCTGAGAAGTCAGGGGGACAGGAAAGCAGGGCTAGGAATTAAGCAAGCAACGAGAGGGTGAGCTCACAGTGTAAGAAGACTGGAACCATCTTCCCTCTGTAGGAATTCCACTCGGGATCCAGTGGGTGGGGTCCGAGATGGAGGAAATAGGGAAAGACTGGGTGACCAGCAAACTGCTCCCCACTCAGCAAGGGCAGGGACCCAAAGCTTCATATGGGTCCACTCTTCCCCTCCCTGAGTCAGAACCCAAGAGAAAGCGAGGAGAGATAGAAGGCCAAGGACAGCAGCAGGGCTAGGAGTTGGCAGTCCAGAGGTGGTGGGGCCGGAACATGGTTGGGAGAGGGGGGCCGGAAGTTGCCCTGGGCCTGGGCCTGCCACAAGATGGAGGCCAAAGCCAGGAAATGGAGGCCAGGGGGAAAGGAAAACAGCAGAGCCCAGAAAGAGGGCCTTCTGGACCTGGAGACCAGGTGTTCAACCCCCAGCTCTGCTCCCATTCCCCATGGAAATGAAGGACCCAAGTCCCACTTCCCCACAACAACCCCCATAAGCCCATTCACCAGGCCCAGGAAGGCTGGCCCACCCCAGAGAGCCATGTTTAAGCTGAGACAAACATGCCTCTCCCCACCCCCACCCTAGGCCTTCCGTCAGCCTTCTTCTCCTGTCCAGAACTTAATTTTTAAAAAGCATCACAAGATGCTTTTTCCCTTCCCATAAATCAAAATAACATCTTCTAAAACCCAATAATTATCTTCCCACCTCCCATCCCACCTTTAACAGTCCCCACTTCTGACACACCCCCCAAAACTCTTAACAATCCAAAAGATCTAAGATGATAGGTGTAAGCAAAGCAGTCTTTTTTAGGCCCCAGGGAATACGGGATCCCCTCCCTTGAGAACCCTATCTGCCCTGCATCAGTCTTTGCCAAGGCCTCTGCTCCTCACTCTACCCTCTAGAGCCCCGAAACTGAACGGCTGCCTAAAGCTCCCATCCTCGGCAGAGCCTTTGTGGGGTGAAACAAATCAAACACTATGCTAACAGCTGAAGATGTTGGGGTGTCCTCTGGACTCAACCTTTGATTTCCATCTGGAGAATTTCAATTTATGGACATAAGAGAAAGTCTCACCAATAATCCCCCAGTTCCAAAACTGACAAAGCCCAACCCCACCCCAGAATGCACCTCCAAACCTCCCCCCCCAACCGCCACGTCTCTCCTGAAAACAGGGGACACTTTCCTCCCCACTTACCTCAGCTACTCTCCCCTGAGATCCTGGTCCCCTACTTTGAAGGGAGAAAATTTGGGGTGCATCCCTCACATTTGGGGTGCAGGAGAAAGGAGCTGCCCCAGTCGCATCGCTGGCCTCCTTCCTCTTGGTTGGCTCAGGGAATGAGGAGTGCCCTAGGTGGGGGGGACCCCCACAAGAGAGCTCAGGAGGGGGGTTCCTCCACTCCCAGTCAGAATTGGGGACACCCCCCCAAACTCGTCCCAGCCCATCCGTCTCCAACTCGGCGGGAGAGGCAGCTGCAATGCCCCAGTCAGATTCCCCCAACACTACATTCCTCACCCCATCTAGAGGGGTCCTGGGGGGCCCAAAAAATCCCAAAAAAATCTAGGATGTTGGCAGAACATTCCTGGACTAGCTCCCCAAATTTGGGGTCCTCAGATACTCCCGTTTTTTCAGGAAAATTCCGTCTTTTGCCTGCCTCCCGCCAGCCCTGCTCTGTCCCGATGCCAATTTTGGAAGTCACTCCCTCCTTCCTCCTCCCCGTCTTTTCAGACCCCCCCCACCGCTCGGGGGCTAGAGTCCAGGACACCTGGCTTCCAGACCCGGGGGCCACTCCTCGAAGGGTGAGGGGCCAGGAGGTCAAGCTGGTAACCCCAGTCTTGGGGCAGCAGGAGAGCCGATCCTCCCTCCCCTCCCCCCCAGCTGGTCTCCGTGGTGGTTCAGGGAAGCCTGGAGGATTGGAATCTGCCATTGCTGTTGCACAGGCAGGTTTTTTTCCTTGGGTTGGGGGGGTGGGTGGTGAGAGGGAGAGGGGAGGAGAGCCGAAGGGAGCAGGGACCCAGGCGTGCAGAGCTGGCCTGGCTTACACCCTTGCCTCTGCTGCGGTGGGGAACCCCTCCCCCCATTCTCACCCACACTCCTAGTCCTCTGCTTTCTGTTTGGGGTTCTTGTCCTAGAAAATCAGGGTACAAGAATTGTCTCCTTGTACCCTTCTACCACTTCTTGTCACAGTTCCAATAGGATTGCCCTGGTCAGAGGGTCCACTTTACCATAGAAACCCCATTCCCCCTGCCTCCCCAAAACTGAGGTGTGTGCCCTTAAGAAATTGGGGTTCAGATCCTGAAATCATGTTTTCTCTTTCAGATCTCTCCAGACTAGACAGATATAAGAGATGATACTTTTTCCAAATTTCTTCCTTCAAATCCTGGACTCGTTTAAGGGTTCACAAAAGAAAGATTTCTAGAATCTGGGGTGAGAGGGAGCTATTAGCAAAGCAACTCCCGAACCATCATTACAGTGAATTTCTAAATTAGTCTCACCTATTACCCATCCCTTCACTTCACCAATTCACCCCAAAATATACTCTCAAACTTTAGTCTCCCACCCTGGGACCCTCACCTTGTTTCCCCTCTGGACAAAACTTCTTAGCTATCTTTGCATATACAGGAATATCACCTTCCAGCCTCTGCAAAGAAAGTTTCCACAACATTAAAATATAAAGCCTTACTCCCCCTCAAGCACCCACAATCACAGAAGACCTTCAAACTTGCCCTCAAGTTCCTATCATGTTTCATCTCTTAATTAATAAAAACCTCCAAATTTAATTTTGTGTCCCTCCAAATCTAATCTGAACCTTGACATTTATATGGTACACCAAAACAGAATGCACCCCCAAAATTCATGTGATTTCTCTACTTGGAGTCTATTACCCCAATGACTATGAATCTCCCAAACAAAACTTCATCCACCTTCCAAAAAATACCTAGCAGTTTCTCCTGATTCTCCAACATGACAGGGATGGGCACAATCTCCAAATTGTAGGGGTCAGAAGCCCCCAGAGAAATGTAACTTCCAAATCAGTTCCATCCTCAACTTACCATTGACCCTGAATGCGGCCCTCACTGCCCAGAACTATTAAACAATGTCAATGCCCCATAAATAAATAAGTACCCCAGACCAGAATACTCAAAACCGATAGTCTTAATACTAAAGCATACCAGAGACTCTAGTCCAATTCCTACCCCCAAACTGGGCAAAGACCAAAGAAACCCTCACCTGCAAAAACCACCTCACCATCCTGAATCCCTAGTGGTCCCCAGTTCCCAGATTCTCAGTTCTTTTTGTACCCAGAAAGAGACACTCTCAATTATTAAGGGGAGGGCCCCCAGCCTGCATATGCTGCTCCATGGGTAATGGTTAGTCATTCCTGAGTAAATGGAGACTCTCTAAAGGCCAAATTCAAGACCTCTTGCGTTGCAGCTGGACTCAGCTCTGGCCTACCTTCTCCAAATAAACCTTGTCCTCCCCAGCGCCCTATAAACAAGATATGAGGGTGTGGCCCATGCCCATCTCCCAGATCAGGGACTTAAGAGTTTTCAGACCTCTCCTGCCCTCTCTCTTTTTTTTTATCCTGGAGACTCTGCCTGTTTTCCCTTCTCTTTGTTTGCCCCCAACCACTTCACCTCCAAAGACAGCTGGATAATAGTGTCTAGCTTAATTAGAATAAGCCAAACCAAACCAAACACCTTACCTTCCCCTTTCCCCCCAATTCTGTGTTTCTTGACCCTCCGACCCCGTTCTTTGTCCTACCATTTCCCTCGCTCTCAAAACCTGCGGATTTCTCACCCCAGGTAGAAACCCCAATCTCAGAGGAAAGTCCTTTTTGTCCCCTAACACTCCCTCTCTCTGACCAACCCTACACCCCTCCTAGGAGACCGAAAGCCAAAATAAACCAGCCAAAGAGTAAGAGGACAAAGGCCACTCAGATCGAATCGATCTTGCGCCCCAGTCTGAGTGGACTCCTGAGCCGGGAGCAAACGACCCGGCGAGGTGAGGCTGGTGCTCGTCCGCCCCCTTGTGGAAGGAGTTGGACTTTGCCGAGGTTGCCTGCTTGCCGCGCAGGACCCCGGCGTCCCGCGGGCCTCAGAGCATTGCGGACCGACGGTTGCCGGCGGCTCTAGTGAGCGGGGATTGGTGGGAGGGCAAGCGGGCTTTGGGAGGGAGTCTATCTCTTTGAATCCCTAAAAGGATTCAGAAGAAAGTCCGACGCCTAGGTCTCCTGAGCGTCTCGTGGCCCCCACCCGGGGCTTTCCCCACCTCCTCGGGGGGAAGCAGCTGCCGGAGCCGTCCGGTCGCAGGACAATGGAAGGAAACCAACTAGAAATCATATCCGCCCCCTCCCTACCCTGCTCCGTCAGAGCCCCCCTTTTTGTAGGCCTGGTTACAGGAGGCTGTCAGTCACACCACACCCTCCTGCTAAATGAGACCCCACAGGAGCCCAAAATGGAGTCCTAAAACCTGGTGCCTCATTGAGTTCCCCTTTATCTCTCTTAATACCGTATTTTGGAAGAAGAGGTTTCTGCTGTATTCACTCTCCTGTCACAGGATCCTGGCACCCCCCTTCCAAAAGTCAGCACACTAATTAATGGTCGCTACCCCAGCCTCTCCGACGACTCAGCTCCCCCATATTTCCAATTTCGGTAACTCCATCCCAAATCCCAGATTCCGTAACACTTTTATTGGCCCCAGACCCCGTACTACGACCACCCAGCGTTTCTGAGGTCCCGCCCTCAAGCCAAAGACCCCGCCCCGGGCTCGCCATCTGGAGAGCGCGGGAGGAAGGAAGGATACAGACCCAGGCGTTCACTCCACCTCCACCCCCGCCCCCGACATCCCGGCCGGATAAAGGAGCCGAGGCCAAGAGGGGAGAGAGACCCCGCCCCCCTAGAGAAGAGAAGCTGCAGCCCCTGCGGGACAGGGGTAAGAACAAGAGACAGGAGGCTGGACGAAGAGGGTTGGGGCTTATTGATGGTAGGAAGACCGAGGCCCAGAAATTGGACGGAACTAAGGATCTGGGAGTAGATAAGTAGTAAAATTCTGGGGTACGGGAAGAGAGCTTAGATTGGGATTTGGAGGGACGTAGACTGAAGGTGGTCTGGAGGTGTCTCCATCCTGGGACCGACGCAGTGAAGCAGAGAGGAAAGGGGATGCTGGAGGGGCACTAGAGACCAGCTAAGGGCTCCGCGGCCGGACTTCCCACGCTTGCCATCGACGCCGCAGTGTGAGAACTTCAGTTCGCTTCTAATACGGTGACATCTAGAGCAGGAAAGCTATGAAACGATGGTGTGACTGAGGGCAGAAAGCACACGAGGAATTAAGTGAGGATGCGGGAGCCCAGCGGGCGGCTTGGCTCCAGCTGCATCTCAAGAGGAAGAGGCCAACTGCCTAAGGGAAGACGTCTTAGGACCACCTGCATCTCTGAGCCCTTTTCTTGGTACCCGCAGGCCTGCATCGCTATGGGTTCCACCGCCACCCCTGAGAGAGCGCTCGGCTACGTCCGAGAGTTCACGCGCCACTCCTCCGACGTGCTCGGCAACTTGAATGAGCTTCGCTTGCGTGGGATCCTTACTGACGTCACGCTGCTGGTTGGCGGGCAACCCCTTCCCGCTCACAAGGCAGTTCTTATCGCCTGCAGGTTCGAGGGGTGGCTCCCGAAGTGAGATGGGACCAAAAGGGACTGGGATCGAAGCACGAGGTCTTCAGTAGGGAATCGCCTCTCGGAATTGGGGGCGGGGTGACAGTGGGGTGGAGGAGGGGCTTTTTTCTAAGGAGCGTGCCTTTCTGCAGTGGCACGTGTCTTGAGTGTCTCCCCAGCCCCTAACATGGCCTATCTGCCCTTTCTCCAGTGGCTTCTTCTATTCAATTTTCCGAGGCCGTGCAGGAGTGGGGGTAGATGTGCTCTCGCTGCCTGGAGGCCCCGAGGCTGGAGGCTTTGCCCCTCTCCTAGACTTCATGTACACTTCACGCTTACGCCTCTCTCCCACCACTGCACCAGCGGTCCTTGCAGCCGCCACCTACTTGCAGATGGAACACGTGGTCCAGGCCTGCCACCGCTTCATCCAGGCCAGGTGAGGGAGACCCAGCCCGGTGCTCTCCGTGGGTGAGGTGGCAGCCCATGTGTCAAGGGCAGAGGACAAGATTAGGTTATAGCACTAATGTCCATCGAACTTTTCCCAGCTGTGAACCTCTGGGCATCTCGCTGCGGTCCCTGGAGGCAGAACCCCCCACGCCCCCAACGGCCCCTCCACCAGGCAGTCCCAGGCGCTCCGAAGGGCACCCAGACCCACCTACTGAGTCTCGAAGCTGCAGTCAAGGCCCCCCCAGTCCAGGCAGCCCAGATCCCAAGGCCTGCAACTGGAAAAAGTACAAGTTCATCGTGCTAAACTCTCAGGCCTCCCAAGCAGGGAGCCTGGCCAAGGAGAAGAGTTCTGGTCAACTTTACCCACAAGCCAGGATCCCCAGTGGAGATGAGGCTTCCAGAGGTAGCAGTGGTGGAGGTGGTGGCAGCCGCGGCAGCAGCAGCAGTGAAGAAGGACCCATTCCTGGTCCCCAGAGCAGGTACAGAAACTGCAGCCCTAATCATTTATAGAGTCCACCTCAGCTAGGAGGCAGAGCCATTGGGCTTGGGTGATCAGGAGCATGGAGTTGAGGAAGTGGGTTCCAGAGACACTCACCAGGCTCAGGGTGTTGGACAGAGGTCCAGCGTACCGAGAGAGCTGGGACTTCGGCAGTACATTTGAATATGGCTCATGGGTCAATACTGGCTTACCTCCAGAGGGGTAGACCTTTGTCATCAAGTTCTCCAGGGGTACCCCCCTCCATTTAATCTCTCCTAACCCTTTTCTTGTGGCCTTGTCCTTTGCCTAGACTCTCTCCAACTGTTGCCACTGTACAGTTCAAATGTGGGGCTCCGGTCAATACCGGCCATCTCCTCACAACCCGTGCTCAAGAGACCAGTGGATCACCTTCCGGGCAGGCTCATCCACCACCAGGTAAGAGACCCTTCCTCTACCTTCTTGGCTCTTCTCCTGGGATTGCTCAAGGTCATTTTGGGCCAAAAGTTCTCAGGAAAGCCCTGTTCTAATTACTGCAAATTAGTCAGAGGGCTTTTTAATCATCTCATTGCTCAGGTCACACTCCATAGATCGGAGTGTCTGAAGGTGGAAGCCAAGCATCAATATTTTCTAAGCTTCCAATGAGCAGCAAAGTCTGGGACCTTCTTACCTAGTTCCATCCAGGGATGAATGATTGACCCAGGGCTTGACAGGCCCTCGTTAGCAGCTGTCATCCAGAATGGTATGAGAGAAAGGAAAGAGAAACTTCCACTCCTTAGGAGGGGCCTCCACCTGCGGGTATTGCAGAGACACAAAGGACTGTGGAGTCAGACAGGCTGGACTCAGGTCTTGGCTTGTCCTTTTATGAATTGTGTGACCTTGAGCAAGTCTAATGAGCCTCAGAAGCCTTAGTAATAATTTTGGGGAAGGAAAATCTGCTTGCCATGTGGGATTTCCGGCTGTGTTGCTATTCACAGGTTGTCATTGCCCAACCCCTTTCCAGGAAGTAACTGTATCAGCTGCCAGAACTGTGAGGCTGTGGCTGGGTGCTCACTGGGGCTGGAAACCTTGGCTCCTGGAGACGAGGACAAGCCCTACAAGTGTCATCTCTGTCGTTCTGCCTTCCGCTACAAGGGTAACCTGTCCAGTCACCGCACAGTGCACACAGGTGAGGAAGAAGAGGGTCCTGCAATTCAACCCACAGGTGATCCGCGACAGGGTTCCTGACCTCCCTTCCTCCTTGCCTCTAGGGGAAAAACCCTACCACTGCTCCGTCTGCGGAGCCCGCTTTAACCGGCCAGCTAACCTGAAAACACACAGTCGTATCCACTCGGGAGAGAAGCCCTATAAGTGTGAGACGTGCGGCTCGCGCTTCGTGCAGGTACCAAGTCCGTCTTGGAACCGGCTGAAAGGCATCTTTGTTAGAGGGCGGGGCAGGCCCTCTAGGCAGTCCCAGAGGCGGGGTCTGAGGTCCCTCTTCTCCCAGGTGGCGCACCTGCGCGCGCATGTGCTGATCCACACTGGGGAGAAGCCCTATCCTTGCCCCACCTGCGGGACTCGCTTCCGCCACCTACAGACCCTCAAGAGCCACGTTCGCATCCACACGGGAGAGAAACCTTACCACGTGAGTACCTGATCGGACCTGGCCCAGAACCTTAGCGGGGAACTTTGGTTTACCTAGGGGCGGGGCTCCGAGCCCAGCGGGCCTGGCTGTCCCCAGAGCTTGCCGAAGTGGGCGATGGCCTGGAAGCATCCGAATAAGGAGCGGGGGCCGGGGTTGGGGATGCATAGGTATCGAGGTTGGACTACTGGACTGGGCGCTGTCCTCCTGGAGAGGGGCAAACCGGTGGGAAAAGTTTGCTGAAGAGGGTGGGGACTCGCCCCGGGCCCAGTGCGTTGAATTTGGGAGGCAATTAGGTCGAAAGGGCTACTCCCCGGGCGGAGACGTGGACTGTTCGTCCTCACTCACCAGCTAAAAGGTGGTTGTGGATGGGGAGGGCCCTGACCCGGCTGACCTCCCACAGTGCGACCCCTGCGGCCTGCATTTCCGGCACAAGAGTCAACTACGGCTGCATCTGCGCCAAAAACACGGAGCTGCTACCAACACTAAAGTGCACTACCACATACTGGGGGGGCCCTAGCCGAGAGCCGGCCCCCATTGAGCTTGGAGAGAGGAGACCTGCTGGCTCAGGCCTGGTTTCTCTGTCAGGCATGGGCATGCGCTTGTGCAAGGCCCCTCCGGTATCAGAGACCCCCTACTTCCTTACTTTCTCTCTGGGGAGAGCAGGGGTGGCAGATCCTGGCTCGATCTGCCTGTTTTGCTGGTCAAAACCTCTTCCCCAACATAAAACATTGATTCTGAGGAGAGCAAGGTAGGGGCTGGGAGGAGGGGAGAGACTAGAGGCCTGGTGTCCTTAAGGGAACAGCCCTTCACCTTCAGCTCCCGTCTCATTCAGTTTATCTGTAAATATAATTTATTGAGTTCTTTGGGTGGCACCAGAGCCTTAGTTGTATTGCATTTCCCACTTCCCTCTTCCACAAGGATGATCAAAAGTGATCCAAAACTCAACATGTTAGGTCACCACTCTGCTGGCAGAGATTAGCACATGACTGTCTCCTTTGACTTGAGTGTTTTATATTACTGTTGTAACTTCTATCTTTAGAATTGTTCTTTCTCCGATTTGTTTGCTTGTTGGTCAGTTTAAAATGAAGAAAAGGGTTCTCTGCCTCCTGCCCCTTTAATTCTAGGTCTGGAACCTGTATTAGTTGTAAGGCAGCCCTGGGAAACTGTGAGTTTGTGTAACTGGGTCAGGAACCCTCTCTGGTTTTCTGGGTATTGTAGGCTCTCTAGCAGGCTAGAACTGAATATAGACTTACCTTTCTCTCTTCTTAGAAAGTTATAGGACCCTTTATGGTGAACCTGAAATGGAGGAAATAATGCTCCTGAACACTGGGGGTTGGTGGGAGTGCATCTGCTTCACTCTCCTGGAGACTGTTAGTATTTCTTGCAGGGGGGTCCAGAAAGTAAACTGTCCCATTGGTTTGGTCAGCTTGGCTCCGTTGTGTCCATCTATCATGATAGAGGCCACTCAGGGCCTATAATCCTCATACTGGGATCTGTACTTCACACTAAATTGATCCCTTCCTGGGGGAGTGATCTGAAATTCTTTATCAGAGATGATGCAACCTTTTCTGATCCTGCCTAGTCTGTAAGACTATTTTGACCTAGAGTAGAATTACAAAACTCTTTATCTTAACTAAAGAGTTCTGACCTGTCCTTTATTGCAGGAAATCTGGGTTTGAATGTTCCTTGGGTTTCTCTCCATGAGACAAACTCCTTCCTTTAGTGGATTTTGAATGTTTTATGGCAAGTGCCGAAATTTCAGAAACTTCTTTGCTTCTAGCAGTCACAGGTGCTGGTGACTTTCTTACCTTAGGAAAACTGGGTCTCTGATCTGGTCTTTCTGTCACTGCATCCCTGTCTAGAACCAGTGAATGCACTAGAGCCTGCCACAGGGAGAGAAACGTTTCCATGGGTTTGCTGTAGTTTGGGATAATGACTGGGATTGCTTTTAGAAGACTGAAAATATTGACTGATGAGCCAAAGACTCCTAGTTGACCAAATATCCAGGTAGGATTAAGAGACTTGTTGAGGGGTACAGTTTCTGGTATAGCCCAAGTAGGTAGAAAGTTAGGAATAGGGTTACCTCTTAGCTCGATGGAATGTCGGAAATCTTAGATGACAGCTTTTACAGTCCTGCGGGGTCTGTTTGATTACGGGGAATGCGATGGAGGATAAGAAGCACTTTGACATAGTGGGGTGGAGCTTCCTTAAGATAGGTCAGTACTAGTGTTGTCAAGGTCAAGGTTTGAGAAAGTTACTCTCCTTTCCTTCTTATTCTCCACTGCAGAAATGAAGGAGGGAGGAAAAGCAGAGGTGTGAGGAGTCATGATTTTTTATTTAGCAGATTGGATGGGTAGGCTGAGAGTGCCTAGGGGGACAGATGTTAGATCTTGCAAGACCTGGTTTTTGGAATAAAGAACCCTCTGTGTACTGTCTGCTGTGTTCTGGTTATTCCTGGGGAATCTGGGGACTGGGATATGCTGGGGGCTAGGGGAATGAGGGTTCTTCCTTCCTGGATACCATACTGGATTCTGTATCCATCCTACTGTCCCATTCCTACTGGACATTTTAAATGGCTCTTGTTCTCCTTCCCTGCCCTTGCCTTCCGGTTCATTGTGTAGGAACCAATGACTTCATGAAGTTTCTCCGGAGCCACCTGCATCCTGCTGCTCTGAAGTCACTTCCTGCCTGAGGTGTGGAGGTGGCAGGGAGAAACCAGGAAGCCACTAAGAATACCAAGAGGCTGGGGAATGCATCTGTGCTAGGGATCTTATTCCTTAGGATAGCCCCTACCTTCACCACCACCACCACCACCATCAGGGAAAACAGATAGGACTTGGGTTCCATAGGATGATAGGGGCTGGAGGTGGTAGTGAGAAGGCCGTGTGGTTAACACCAACATGCTAATTCCACCCCAGCCCCAGCAGAGGTGTCTTAGAATCAATCCAGTACCCCATGCATGCTTCTCTCCAACCCTTTCCCCAGTCCTGTGTGTGTCCAGGGTGCATAGCTCTTTTCTGACCTGCAGGCAGTGGGAAGATGATCACTAATTCTGGTAAGTTATCTTCTTTTTGGACTTATATTTCTTATCTGTGAAAACAAGTCCATTAATAGAGTCTCTGCAGTTCCAGCATTTAGCTTGGGGTTGCATTTCTCAATTTTTAAAAACCAAAATCTGGATTCGATTTTTAAGCAAAAAAAATGAAACTAAATAATATTTTCCATCACTTCTAACTTTCATCCCCTGTTGAAAATAAGATCTATTATCTCCTGCTACATGCCAGGCCCTGAATGAAGTATTTCTGCCCATAGATGTTCTAATTCAACTACCCTCACACGCTAAAAACTAAGTGCTATTATTATCCCCAATGTACAGATTGGGAAACTAACTTGATTGGTTCTTGACCAGTGCTCAAGTGACAAGAGCTCAAGACTGAGCTCTTAATCACTACATTATATGGTCACACCAATTTCTACATCTTTAGCATAGTCCCCACCCGCGAGTTTTGACACTATACATGTACAAAAAAAGAAATATTTTGGTATGATTATTTTAATTTCCTATCCATAAATTTATGAGGTTCAATGTGCTTTTAAAAATGACAATCTCCCTCCCAACCTCTCTCTGTCAGTGTGCCTTTTTCCCCATTGATTTTGATCTAAACCTCCCAACCCAAGATCAAGTTCAGGGTCCCAGGGAGCATGAATTAAATGAAGAGACAGGAAACCAAAGCCATTTGAGCACTAAGTGGTGAAGAGACAGGGTACTGGTTGGGTGCTGTTTGCTTCAGGGTCATGGTTTGTCTCTTTTAAGAGTCTATCATAAAATAAGGTCAAAAAGTGTGGTTAGGAAGTGGTTGTTACTAGAGGGCAGAGGAAAAACTTCCAGTCCTACAGAAGAAGAGGTAGGTGGTGCTGGTGCGGCTCTGAGCGAGTTCACAACCGCCCTTCCTCTCCAGTTATTTTTGATCTCAGACCTAGAGATTTCCTGTTGGTGGGAACATAAGCGACAGGAACGTGATCCCATGACAGAAACCAACGCCAGGACTCTAATAGCCTAGTCTCCTTGTCTTTTCCCTTGGCCTTTGAGCCCTTTAGTGATCCCAGCATCTAGATTCTGGGATGTTAGCGGTCTCTTCTCTTGGCAGGTGTTTTTGAGTCTCTTCCCATAAACCCCTCTGCTAGCCCTCACCTGGCCTTGCAAACTCTGGGCCTCTCATTGCTCAAGTGAGTGTTTTACTCACTCTTGCAGTTTACAGTTTACTGCTTACCTCCCTGCCCGCGACTCCTTTCGTGCGGGTCTGGGTGCTGAACTTCGGACAAGTTGGCCCGATAGGGAGACAAGGAACGGAAGTCGCCCCCTGGTAGGTCCCCGTGTCACCGTCAGACTAGTTGGCTTCCTAAAGTGCCCTCCCAAAGCGAGCGCCCTGCTCAACACCCCAGGCCTTAACAATGCCCTAAACCCCGCCCCGCCCTTCTGGCTCCGCCCCCTGCTTTGGAGTCCGCGTTCTCATTCGCTAGCTCTGGACAGGGACGTAGGCCAGCCTGGCCAGGTGCAGGCATTTCCAGTGATAAAACTGATCATCTACACAGAGACTGTCTGGCGCACCTCAAGGTTGGGGTCCAAATCCGGTGCAGCCCTGTGGCTCCTAGACCGAACATTGGCGCGGCCGCTGTCCCACGCGAGATTGGCGGAGCCACGCCCCCGGTCGCTGATCTCTGGGGCTTCAGCCGGCCTGGTCTCGCCGCCTAGATCGCCCCGCAGGCCTCACCACCCGCTGGGAAAGGCGCAGGCGCCTTACGCAGCCTCTCTGCAGCTTTTAAACTCTTCAAGCTCTCATTGTTACCTCGGTTTTTACCAGCCTCTGCCCCAGTGCGGCACGAGCGGTCCCACTGGGCGGGCGGGTAGGTGGGTGGGCAGAGGTGGACGGTCCTGCACCCTGCTCTCGCAGGGGCTCTTAGCGACAGTCCTGTTACCTCTGAGATGGTGCGTAGGACCGAGCCCCCTGACGGGAGCTGGGGATGGATGGTGGTGCTCTCAGCGTTCTTCCAGTCGGCCCTCGTGTTCGGGGTGCTCCGCTCCTTCGGCATCTTCTTCCTGGAGTTTGTGGAGGCCTTTGAGGAGACTGCAGCTCGCGTCTCCTGGATCGCCTCCATAGGAATCGCGGTGCAGCAGTTTGGGAGTGAGTGCTGCGCCTGGGTCTGGTGTTCTGCGACTCTCGGAAGGGAGAGGGGATGCGGGACAGTAATAAGGGGAAGGCAGATGATGGGGGTGCCAGAGAAGGACGCCTGATATCTTCTCTGAAAAGGTCTTCCTCTTCCTCAGGTCCAGTGGGCAGTGCCTTGAGCACAAAATTCGGACCCAGGCCCGTGGTGATGGCTGGGGGCATCCTGGCAGCGTTGGGCATGATGTGGGCCTCCTTTGCTACCACTTTGACCCACCTATACCTGAGTATTGGGCTGCTCTCAGGTGAGACACTGCTGGGCTCCTCCCCCCTACCAGCACCCTGCCTTGGCAGTTGAAGCAAATGTCTGAGTCTTATGCCTCAGGACTTTCACTTTCTCCCTGCTTCCTGCAAAAGGCTTTAGGAGACACTGAGAAGAAAGTCTGGGCTAGCCACAGTACCAGGGGGAATTCTTAAGAGGGATGACTAGCCTAATTAACATGATGGGGAAATTAGGAAATTCATAGAGAATGAATCCAGAGTACACTAATCTAGAGCTAGTGGAACTGTAGTGTAAAAGGAAGAGTGACTGTAATAAAACTGAGCTGGGTGACGGTGGCTGTGAAGTAGATAGTATTGTCCTGTTTACAGATGAAGAAAGATGAGAAGCTATGCAGCATGGTATAGCCTAGGGGTAACTCTAAGCTTCCATGATCGTTACTTTGCAAACATTGCCTTTAAGCCTCCACAGTCCCACCAGGCATATTAAACCCATTTTGCAGGTAAGGAGATTAAGGCTGGGAGAGTAAGTAAAATATACAAGAGCAAAGTTAGGATTGTAACCCAGGCCAGTTCTCCATTCTGCTACTAAGCAGTGTTGGGATTATTGGGTTCCCTGAGCTCCCTAAAAAAAACCCCAACTCCTATTTCTTCCTTTTTGGCAGGCTCTGGTTGGGCCTTGACCTTCACACCGACACTGGCCTGCCTGTCTCGTTACTTCTCTCGCCGGCGATCCCTGGCCACAGGACTGGCACTGACAGGAGTGGGCCTTTCCTCTTTTGCCTTTGCCCCACTTTTCCAGTGGCTGCTCAGTCACTATGCCTGGCGAGGGGCCCTCCTGCTGGTGTCCTCCCTCTCCCTCCACCTGGTGGCCTGTGGTGCCCTCCTCCGCCCACTCTCCCTGACTGAGGACTCTGCTGTGGGTGGTCCTGGGGCCCAAATCATCTCCCTCCTCCATCATGGCCCCTTCCTCCGTTACACTGTCGCTCTCACCCTTATCAACACTGGCTACTTCATTCCCTATGTGCACTTGGTGGCACATCTCCGGGACCTACAATGGGACCCACTGCCTGCTGCCTTCCTGCTCTCAGTGGCTGCTATTTCTGACCTCGTGGGACGGGTGGTTTCTGGGTGGTTAGGTGACACAGTCCCAGGGCCTGTGTCACGACTCCTCATGCTCTGGACCACACTGACTGGGGCCTCACTGGCCCTGTTCCCCGTGGCTCAGGCTCCGACAGCCCTGGTGGCTCTGGCTGTGGCCTACGGCTTCACATCAGGAGCCCTGACCCCAGTGGCCTTCTCCGTGCTGCCTGAACTGGTGGGGACTGGAACGATATACTGTGGCCTGGGACTGGTGCAGATGGCAGAAAGCATCGGGGGGCTGCTGGGGGCTCCTCTGTCAGGTAAGGGATATGGGGTTTCCAGGTGGGTCTGGTCTGCCATGCCATAAAATTTGAGGGGGAATTTTCACTTTATAGTGTATATGAATATTGCCTTCTGGTATGAAACCTACCTGCAGAACCTGTGTGACCAATCAGAGCAGCCACAAAGCAGGTCCATGGTAGAAAGGGGCTATGGAAAGACTAAGAAGAGGAGCTATGATGAACTCTTTGGCAGGGTACCTAGAAATAGGGTTTCAGAGGACCAGATGGACCGAGTCAAAGTATTCCAGTGTCTGCCCATTCCCTTGGCCCACTGGGCCCCAGCCCAGGTGTCTAAGCCATCTGGTCAAAGTTCTCCAGGCTCCAGATGCCAGCACTTTCAGATCTTTAACACTTCCTCTTAACTATTAACTGAGGATATAGTGGTTGGGAGTAGGGGTGCATAGTTACTAGAAAAAACAGTGCAGGTGAATCCCCAAGTCACCACAGGCTGCTTTGGAGGTCCTTAATGATGGCAGGAAGGTGGTTGAAAAGACCTATTGAGGCCCCTTAAGAAACCAGGTTCTCAAGCATATCCAGTCCTATCTTAGGAGTCCCAACAATTCGAGAGGTTAAAGATTATTTTCTTCCATCTAGGCCAAAATGTGACTGAGACATGAGTCTCAGGAAACAATTACCCATATGTCTTCTTTTTCTCTCTTGGACCTAGGTTATCTCCGGGATGTGACGGGCAGTTACACAGCTTCTTTCATGGTGGCTGGGGCCTTCCTTCTTGCAGGGAGTGGCGTTCTCATCACCCTGCCCCACTTCTTCTGCTTCTCCACTCCTACCTCTAAGCCCCAGCACTGTGTGACAGAGACACTGAATACCAAAGTCACCCTGCCCAAAGAGGGGCTGTGAGAGGACTGAACTTCAAGAAGGGCCAATCAGGCCCAGAGAGCCAGAGCTTGGCACTTTCTGCCCAAAGAACCACAGTGCCTTAAGCATCTTGACCTGCCTCCTCCTGGAGGTCTGGGGTTCCTGAAATGTGTGTGCCAACCCTTTGTATTTTGTGGAAGCCTCTCATCTCTTCTTTGCTGCCATAACCTTTTCTGGAAGATCCAGGAATTTAGTCAGCTGTGAATCAACTGTGGAAATCAAAGGCCAAGAGACTTACCATGTTTTGTGTGTGAAATCTCGTGCTCCCTTCAGTGAAGACAGGTGTTTGGGAAAGAGGGATGCACCTTTGTATCAAAGAGAATAAGAAAACTGGACAGTAATCAGAACCTCAAAAAGTCCTGCTCGGGTTGGAAGAATGAGGTAATGACTGGGAAAGGGGGGTGGGGGTGGAGGGGCTGTCCGGAGCTTTGGTGACCCAGAACCTTTAAGCCTGGACTGTAATCTCTGGACTACAGTTCCTCCCACGTATGCACTGACCACTCTCTTTCCCACTATTGCCTGTAATCGAGAAATTGGAAGATTGGTGAGGACAATTTGGGGGCCTTTGTTTGGTATGGGAGCTAAAGGTGAGAGAGCTGATGTCTGGGGCAAGGATTCTTGCACTTCTGCCAGGCCATTTAGAAGAGAATGAAATGCAGGAAGGAGTTATCTGGGAGGTTTGGCTGCTCAGGTAGGGGAAATGAAGATGGGGCAGAGAGGCAGAGCAGTTCCCTTCCCCCTAACAAATAGAAGCTGACAGGCAGACAACATCTCAAAGCTTCCCCATTAGAATAGCAAAATAAATACATTTCTGGACAGACACTCTTCTCCTCCCGGAGGGCTTAAGTGGGATCCTGTTCCTTCAGACATTCTTATGTAGAATGTGCTGAGCAGCCCCAGACTGGCAAACGGAGCTTGCAAGAAAACCTGGGTAGCAATTCTTTATTGAGGCAGGGGCTCCAACAATGCAATGGTCAACAGGTGGTGTCCACAGTGGGGTGAGGACCTCCTGGGGCGAGCAGGGTAACCTGAGGAACCGGGAGCAGCTCCCCCCTCTCAGGGGGAGGGGTGACTGGGTGGGAGGCTGGTCGGCAGGAGGGCAGCGCCCCAGGCAGCCCCAAGTAGATTGTGCTGCCGGAGAGGATGAAAAAGCTGCACACCAGGAAGGAGGCCTTGAAGTCTCCTGTTTCATCCCTGAGGAAGCCTGAGAAGAAGGGTAAAGGAATTTAGAGGTTGCCGACCACCAGGGGGCAGAGGCTGGTTGACAGGGAACTGCCGATTAGACCCTTACCTGACAGAGGAGGGCCCAGAAGCCCCCCGAGGCTCATCAGCATCATCACCAGCCCTGTTGCCTGTACAACACCTCCAACGCCCACGAGCCCCGGGAGTACCCCGAAAACAAGCGGCGCATAACTTCCAGCGCTCAGTCCATAGGCCCCAGCTGCGGCCAAGAGAGGACCCCCCCAGCCCTCCTCGCCCCCCAACACCGGCACCAGTCCCACTGCCAGCAGCCCCAGCCCGGTCAGAGCCCCGAACACTGCCAGCAGCCGCGCGAGGGGCACCCAGCCCTGGTCCGCCAGCCACCCGCAGACCAGCCGGGCGCTCGCATCCCCCACAGCAGCTACTGCTACCACCAGCGCGGCCCCGTACCCGCCCAGGCCCCGGTCTAACGCGTGAGGGGCCAAGTGCACATAGGGGACGAAGTACCCACCCCCTACCAGGGCCGTGCCCAGAGCAAAAACTAAGAAGGCCCGGCGTGTGAAGAGAGCCAGGCCCAGGGCAGCTAGGGGCCCGCGGGGTGGAGCCGGAGGGTCGCCGGGGAGCGCCAGGGGTCTTAGTAGGGCGCCACAGGGCGTGAGGTGGAGAGTAATGGCCCCAAGGAGGAGCAGGGCGCCCCGCCAGCCGAAAGTATCAAGGAGAAGCTGCAAGGTAGGCGCCAGGAGCAGCGAGGAGGCCCCGTTGCCCGTGAGTGCCAACCCTACGGCCAAGACTCGACGGCGGGAGAAGTAACGCGAGAGGGTACCGAGCGCAGGGGCGAACACCAGGGCCCAGCCGGAGCCTGCGGATGGATAGGAAGGGCTGAGGCCAAGGGCGCGGGATGCCTGTCCCAGACACCCAGCCCTGCTCCGCGCAGGAGGCCCCCGCCCCTTTGGCCTCCAGTCCCCACCCAGCTCTTACATGCACCGTGACCCTCAAGGACCCGGTATCCCTCTCCCCTCACCAGCAAGGAGGCCCAGGCCCAGGTAGAGGTGCAGCAGACTGCCGGCGAAAGCCGAGAAGACCAAGCCGAGCGACGTGAGGACGCCCCCAACCATCACCACTGGGCGCGCCCCCCAGCGGGTGCTCAGGGCACTGCCCACAGGGCCTAAAACGAGGCGGAGTTAATGCAGACACGCCCCAGGACCCCCAAACTCGCTCCAACACTTTTCATTGGCTGTTTGCTTGGCCCTCCATCCCGATAGCTCCTCCCCTTGACATCAAGACATTCTTTTACAGAACTGAGTTCCACCCGCCCTTAGTCAGACAGGTAATTAGGTGAGAACCCCACCACTACATTCACTGCCAGTCTCTCCCGGGTCCCGCCTCCCACCTCGGGGACCCCCTCACTGGCTGCCTGCTGCACGGCCAGGGCCAGGGCGCTGACCCACGCAGTGTCCTGAGCGCTTCGGTCAAAGTGCTCGGCGAGGTCCGGGAGGACAAGGCCCAGGGAACGTAACAGCCCGTAGGAGAGACCGTTCACTGCGAAGGCTGAGGCCGCTACCACCCAGCCCCAGCCTCCATCCGGGGGTCCGGCTGGCCTGGGGGTCATCGCCGTCTGGGGGAGGAGAAACACCTATGAGTAAAGTGTCCACATCTGTGCCTCCTCTAGGGATCTGGCATCCCAGAGAGCCAGCTTCTGGCTGTTCGCTCAGGGTGGGCACGACACCCTGGGTACAAGGGTGCGGTCGGAGGGAGCCGGCACTAGGCCTCGAGATACACCTGAGTCCTCATAAAGTACCGAGAATCCCCATCCCATACTCACCCCACCCCCTTACCCAGCCTCTCCCGGCGGTGGAGGGAGGGGAAGGGCGAGAAAAGGCTCCGCAGCCGGGTTTTCAACCCTCTTCTCAGGCGGGGGCCCCAGCGGGGAGCGAGGATGGTGCGGAGATGGAGCCCAACTTGGACGGGCTGTCTCGGTAAACAGAGCTCACACAGCGGGCCTAAGCCACCTGGGACGCGATGGGTACGGAGGGCGGGGGCGAGCTGAGGCAGCCAATCCATCGAGCTGCGGCTGAGGCCAGACGCCAAATCCCACAGGGATTGAATTATATGCCCCCAGCCACCCCCAGGAAGGGAGTGGCGAGGAATGAATGCTGCCTCACCCTGCCCCCGCTCATACCCACGCACCTACAACCTGCCGCCTGCCGCCTGCCACCCTAGCAGGAGAGGCGCGAATTGCAATTCTCAGCAAGCTCGAGTTGGGGAAGCTAGAGATGGACCTAAGAGGGTCCCCCAAAGCCTGAGGGGAAGAGTAATTTTGTTCTCTGGGAACAATGCTGGAGGACCAGTGAATCTCAGATATTAAATCACAGACAACCACTGAGTGCTAGTTTGGTGCTCATCAATAATATGCCCTCAAGGATGGAGAGGAGCACTCCCTTATGAGGGGTGTGATGTACCAGGCACTCTGTACACATGCCCTCTTTTCAACCTCACAATCAGGTGTCATCCCATTCTGCAAATGAACTAACTGAAGCTTAGAGAGGGTAGGTAATTTGCCCCAAATCACACTGCAAAAGATGGCAAAAAATATTTGAATTTGAGTCTATTCCAGGACTGAAATAATTGCCACAAGTTCCCTCGGCCACAGTTGAAGGAAATGGCCTGGGGACAGTTTGATGCCAAACTAGCCTGGAAATGGCAGGACCTTTGTAGGGCCAGAGAGTTGATTATTCTAAGATAGTGGTTGCTGGGAATAGAAAGTTTCTTTGTTCAGAATCACTGAAGATTTAGATTAGGATTTTGAAAGCAAAGTAAGACATCTGAGAATTCAGACACTGAAGTTACTGAATTCAGATATTGATTTCTAGAAAAAGTATCTTTTTTACATTAGGATTAGGTTACCATTACTTTACTTCAGCTCTTTGAATCAAGAGGTATGTTCTTTGGCTTAATTATTAAACCATACAGAAAATTTGGTAATTTACAGTTCGGTGTATCCATACTTGACAGCCACTTGATGGCAGTGTTTCTTAATTTATAGTTGAAAGTATCTGCAGCTGAAGACTAGCTCTCTGAAGTGGTGAAACTGTAAACCTAACAAACAGGGCATGACCTTCAGCGGCTCTCCACTGCCCATTGGAGGGACCTTTTTTTTTTCCTTTGTTTTTAAGAACTTTCACAATCAAAAGTAGAACCAGACTACCTTTTCATTCCATCTCCCGCCTCTCTGCTGTACCTTTCCATCAGTCATTAGCTTCTCACCTGCTCCATGGTGAGGGTATAGGAGTTCATGGATGGGGTATAGGAGTTCATGCAGGTTTATGGTCCTGCCAAGTACACCCTAGGAAAGTGGCCTCACCGGTTTCCCCTGTTGTGAAAGACACCTGGAAGGTGGAGCTAGCAGGTCCTCAGTCCCCTGAGGGCAGAGCACCAACTTCCTGAGGTGGCTGGTGAAGGCTCTGCTCTAAGCTGAATGGAGCCAATTGAAACAAATCACTCCTCTGCAAGGAGTACAAGTTTAGGGCAGTTCAGAGAAGACTGGGCCCTCTGGGTGTGGATGGTGTACAAAGTAGCAAAGAGGAGCTTTACAGGATACAGATCAACCCAGATGGCATCTCCGAGCCTGGGAGGTCACGTTCCTCTTTCTCCTCATGTTCCTTGTATTCGTAGCCTGAATCGTCACTACACAGCTTTTGCTTATGGAGCTAGCAGAGTGTTGAGGCTGAGAGAATGGATTCCCAGGCTGCACTTCCTAGATTTGAACCCCAGCTTTGACAGCTATTAGTTACATGACTGTGAGCAGTTACTCAACCTCTCTGTGCCTCAGTTTCCTCATCTCTAAAATGAAGATATTCTGATAACAGAATAGAGGTTACCAGAAGGGAAGGGGGCAGGAGGTGGGAGCAAACTGTAGAGTGGTTCCAGTGGACAGTGCGGGGGTGTTATTGGTCCCTTGGTGGTAGGCATGGGGTAGTGTCATACATTTGAAGAAGTGTGAATCTGTAGTCCTGAAACTCCAAAAAGTATTGTGAGCCAAAGTTTCTTCATTTAAAAATTTTGATATTTATATACATATAATAGAAATGTCGGTATTTTGTATATAATAACGGTAACTATCTGGGAGGGTCCTTGTAAGGATTAAATGAGTCACTGTGTACAAACATCGGAACAGTACCTGGAACCTGATCTGTGTCTGCCCCGATTGTTGCTGTTATGACTCCAAGGAACCTGGCCAGACCCAGCTTTGCTGCCCTTTGCCCACCTGACTGCGTCGTCTCATGTCTCAAGGTCAGAAAAACACATTAGTCTGGTGAATTCTAATGAGTTATAAGCTGCACTGGTACAAAAGGAGGTTATATGGACTTTTTCTTTGTAGTGAGTTTTAGGAAAACATGCTCATCTCCTTATTTGACTCTGTAACCATAAGAGCAGAAAGGAGTTACACTGGGTTTTGTTCATTTGCTCCTTCATGCAAAATATTTATAGATACCTACTATGCCAGATGCTATGCTTAGGGGTTGGGATACAAATATGAATAATATAGTTCCTCCTCTTCTAGTCCCCACCATCAAATTAGAGAAGAAATGAAATAAAGACATCTGAACACAGGGAAGGACATAAACACTATGGTATGGTGCATGGGAGGAACAAACTCATTCTGTGGGGCCTGCTGGGAAGGCTTCACAGAAGAGGAGTCCTTTGAACTGGGTCTTGAAGGATGAGTAGGAGTTTGCCCGATGGATATGTGGGCAGGGAACAGCTTTTGGAAAATCACAAAGGCATGTACCAGCTTGGCACGTTGTTTATCAATGGGGGAGCTGTAAATAGCCACTATGTGGAGAACAGGCTATAGGAGAATAATGAAGGACAAAGTTGATGGGGCAAAGGGTCCTACCATGACAGGTCGTAAAGGCCTGACTAAGGAATTTAGATATTTTCCCAGAGATTGATGCTTCTCAAATATCTCCAGTGATAGAGATTTCACTAATATTCATTCATATTGGAAGCTGAACACAGAGGAAAGACTCATACCACAGTCAGAGGGGTCAGGAGACCTGGGTTATAGATCTTGCTGTGTGTGAAAATTTTTTGAAAGGCATTGTTTAATATTGAAAATTTGTGCTGATATATTGAATCCTACTTCATAATCTTTGATACATGTTTTAACAGAAAAATAATGCTTGAAATGACCACATATATTATTTAAGGGTTTCATCCCTGATGGTGGAACAAGGCCTCCCTCTGGGAAGTCCTCCTGAACCACACTCATATTTGGTTCCTCCGGCTCTGCCTACTTCACCCGCTTCAGAGTCTTTTTCTCTTTTTCTTTCTTTTTTGATTTGACAATATTAAAAATGTAATCATCTCAGCAAAACCAAACCAACAAAATTACAAACAGAAGATTAGTCAAACCAACCAAATGACAATAAAAACAGATATTTAATGTCACCGAATGACTAATTGGAACATATGCAAGTAAATGGATAGTCAAGTATTAATAGAGGAATAAATAAGAAAAATTCAATAGGTACACAAAATATCTCCTGGTGCATCTATGCACTGTGGAAAATCACTGGTTTTGTTTGTGGTTTGTTTTCATTTATTTTATTGTAGTAATTTATTCTACTTGTTAAACTCATATGTGTAGATTCTCCATTCCTCATATGTACGTCAACATACCCTGCCCTCCACCAAATCACCAAGTGTTCTTCATTATTGTCCAGTGAGCTCTGCCACCATTTGCCCCCAACCTCCACCCCATTCCCTATTGGTAACCTCAGTTCTGTTGCAGGTGTCAAAGGGTTGTTTTTGTTTTGTCTGTTCCTTTGTTTTGTGTAGTCACGTTCCACATATGAGTGAGGTCACCTGGTATCTATTTTTCTTCTTTTGACTCATTTTGCCTAGCATAATACCCTCTAGTTCCATTGATATAGATTCAATTGACGGAATTTCATCTCTTCTAAGGGCTGTGTAGTATTCCACTGTATATATATATACCACATCTTCTTTAGCCACTCATCTGATGTTGGGCACTTACGCAGTTTCCAGTTCTTAGCATTGGTCAAGGGCTGCAGTAAACGTGGTGGGTGTATACATCTCTGCAAACGAGTGTTTTATATCTTTTGGGTAAATACCGAGAAGCGGATTGCTCGGATTGCCAGATCATATGGGACTTCCATCGTCAACTTTTTGAGGACTCGCCACCATGTTTTCCATAGGAGTTACACTAATTTTCATTCCCACCAAAAGTGTTTTCCTTTTCTTCACATCCTCACTAACATTTGTTGTTTCCAGACTTTCGGATAATTCATCCTGGTTCAGTCTTGGTAGACTGTATTTTTCTAGAAGTCTGTCCATGACCTCAAGGTTGTCTATATTGTGGGCGTAGAGTTGTTCATAGTAGTCTCTTAGGATGTTTTGAATTTCTGTGGTGTCTGTTGTAACTTCTCCCCTTTCATTTGTGATTCTAATTATGAGAGTTTTCTCTTTTTTTCTTTGTGAGTCTAGCTAGTGGTTTGTCAATTTGTTTGTTTTTTCAAAGAAGCAACTTTTGGTTTCATTTATCTTCTGGATTGTATTTTTTTCCTATTTCATTTATTTCTACTCAGATTTTGATTATTTCATTTCCTCTGCTCATTTTTGGCTTTAATTGTTCTTTCTTTAGTTGTTTTAAATTTAGGGTTAGGTTTTTTATTTGTGATTTGTTTGCTTGTTTGTTTCTTGAGGTAGGCCTGGATTACAATGAACTTCCCTCTTTGCACTGCTTTCACTGTATCACGTAGATTCTGGTAGCTCATGTATTCATTCTTATTTGTCTCTAAGTATTTTTTAAGTTCCTCTTTGATTTCCTCTTTTATCTGAGTCATTCGGAAGCATAGTGTTTCGTCTTCAATTAATTTGGGGTCTTCCAGCTGTCTTTTTGTAGTTGATTTCTTCTTTTAAGCCATTGTGGTAAGAGAAGATGCTTGGTATGATTTCAATCTTTGTAAATTTTTTAAGTCATGTTTTGTCTCCCAGCATATGATCTATCCTTGAGAATGTTTCATGTGCACTTGAGAAAAAGTGAAATATACAGTCATTGGATGAAGAGTTTGGTATATGTCTATTAGACCTAACTGCTCCAAATGGTTATTTAAAGTTGCTTTTTTCTGTTAATTTTCTGCCTGGTTGATCTGTCCATTATTGTAAGAGGGGTGTTGAAGTCTCCTATTATATGTCCTGTCGATGTCTCTCATCATCCTTGGTCTGGAGACTTGCTTCATTCTTCAGATTGGGGAAATTTTCGGCTATAATTTCTTCAAATACAATTTCTGCTCCCTTTTTTTTCTCTCTTCACCTTCTGGAACCCCTATAATGCAAATATTTTTTTCTTTTGATGTTATCTCATAGGTCTCTAATGCTGTCTTCATTTCTTTGTATTAATTTTTTCTCTTTGTTGGTTTGCTTCAGTGTATTCCTCTGCCCTATCTTCTAGATCACTGATTCTATTGGAGGCTTCATCCATCCTATTCTTGAGTCCCTCTATTGAATTTTTTAGGTCAGCTATTGTGCTCTTTATTTTTTTGACATCTGTTTTGAGCTGCTATATTTCTTCTCTTTGTTGTTATTCTCTTTTTCTCCCTCTATTATTTTCTTGATTTCCCTGAGTATATTCATCACTGTTGCCCTAAATTCATTCTCAGGTAGTTTGAGGACATATGTTATATTCAGATTTCCCCTGGGTTTTTGATTGAATCCATCATTTCATGTATATTTTTCTGTGTCATTGCCCTGTTTGGCATTCTGTTTATGTTTCTGTAGATTAGGTTTTCCTGCAATGATGACGTTGTATAGAGTATTGACTTGCACTGACTAGCCCTGGATCTTGGTTTGGACACCAGGATTCCTTGAGTTTTGTGGTGTCATCATTAGCTGGATTTATTGAAGTTCTTGTGTGTGACCTCTGTTGCTACCCAAAAGTTCAGTTCCATGAGGTTGGAGTTTGTGAGGGGGATGCAGAGCATTCCCACAGTGTCCCAGCTCCCAACTGCAGTGACCACCTTGCTGTCAGCTCATAATCAGCAATCAGGCTGCAGTTTCACCTACACCCACAAGATGGCACTAGTGGGGTAGCAGTGATGGTTTCTCCCTCTGGAAGACACTTCTTCCTTTAAGCCTGAGGGTGGGATTTCCAGTGGGTGGGTCCTGTGGCTCCAGGGTAATGTGGTAGGAGGGAGTTGGGGTGGGTGATTCCCTTAGCTGCTTTCTGGTTATGGTGGCACCCAGGACAATTTTCACACCGGCTTCCCATTGAAACCACCTAGCACTGTTGTTTCTTCTGCCCTGTGCCTAGACCCTTTCCGCTGACTCTATGTCTGGGTCCTGGTGGGAGGGCTCTCCACCACTTTCAAGATTCCTGAGAGGGCTGGTTCTCCCCACAGTTCCACCCACTCTGCCGTGGCCAGAATACCAATTCTGAGTCTGCAGTGTACCTCTGAACCCAGATGTTTTCACCTACCCTTTATTGTCGTGATTGCTGCTGTGTCTCTAAAGCCACTCTGACTACTTTTACTCAGTGTTTGTTTCTGAAACAATAAGTGAATTTCTACTTGTTCTGTGGGGAGAATATGATTCTTGCTCCTACCAGGTTGTCATCTTGACTGGAAGTCCTCAGAGCCCTTTTCTTGTCATCCATGTTTGTCTGTGCTCCTTACTCATGCCACCTCTATACCAATGCCCTGGTGGGGCACAGCATTGGTTTTTGACTCTTTGACACCCAAAGGTGCCAGAGGTGAATGACAACAAACTGAATCAGAGAAATGCTGAACAAGGGACTCATTGAATGATTAGATTCAGGGCCTCATGCTCCAGGGCTTGTGGCAGTATCACAAGAAGGGGTCTCTGATGGAGTAAACTAGTGAGGCCTTCCACATGGGGAAAGCCCCAGTAGCAGATGCCAAGCCAGGTTGGATCTTTAGGGAGATCAAAAGGAAAATCAAGATCCACACATTTTTGTTTTGAGGACACAGAACCCGGGAGCATGTCTATGTTCTCAAACTTTAAACTGTTCTGGGGTCTTCTTGCAGGAGTTCCTGCAGGAAGTTCTTGGGGCCTCTGAGGACTGAAATCTTGGGCAAGCCCTAAGCTGAGTCCAGTCATTCACTGGGTATACCCACTGGGGCTTCTCTGCAAAAGGAGGGAAGGCAGCACACAAAGATGGATGGTATAACTCAGAGGAAACATGGCTCTATTTCAGGCACACAAAGATACGTGGCTTACTGGTGTTTAACCCACCTGATCTTGGGCTTTTAAGTGTCTAAAAGAGCTTCCTCTCATCCTTCACCCTCCCAGAGTCCTTTCCTCCCCCAGTTTGCCCATAAACCAGGTCATTGTAAGTCAGCATAGATCTAAAAGTCTAGATACAGGGCTTGGAAGAGTCGAATAAAAACACAATCCAGGAAGAAACTGAAGACACCAAGGTCAGAGTTTGTGGTTCAGGGATAGGGGAGTGTAGCTATTCAGATCCTCTGAAAATGAGAAGAGGGTGATGAAGCAAGAGGGCAAAGGCAGCCACTCAAGGCAATAGAGCACACTGTGCAGGAGCAGGTCTCTTGGATGACTGTACATGAAAAGAAGTCTCCTGAACTTTGTGTTGGAACTGGGATTGGATAAGGGTTTTGCTGAGTCTGGGATGGAGTGGGGTGGGGTTAAAGTTGGCACAGAAGAGGCAGAACTAAGGCTGGAACTGTGTTGGAGACAAGACCTGGGATGGGACAAGATGGGAGGAGATGGGGTGGCAGAAGGGAAGCGTTGAAGGTCCTACCCCACATTTCTCCTCACTTACTTCCTCTACTAAATTTGTTTCCAGTATCCCTTCCAGTACAGTCCCTATCCCTTCCCCCTTGTCACCATCCCCTATCTCCGTAACCTCCCTTCCTTACATGCTAAAGATCTAGAACCTCTGGCTCCTGGATTGCTCCAGACAGCCCAATCTCCAGGTCAGGTATCAGGACTATCAGGGAAGTGCCCAGCTAATGACTTTGATCCTGGTCTGTGGGTCAAAATATTCAAAGGTGTCTTATTTGGCATTTTCTGGGTCTGGAGCTTTGACCTATGTCTGTCCTCAAGTTCTTAGTTGTTAGCCATGGGCACTGACTGTGACTTATTTAAAGAGAGAAACGATTGACATAGGATACTGGGTAATTCCCACAATTACTAAGATTCACTACAGAATTAGGTTTGGCAGCAGGATAGTCATAGGCCTAAAGGGTTACTACTGTTGTCATTGGACACTAGCTCCAAATCCATGCCCAGGGTCAGTGCTCCTAACTACTTGAACCTTGGTCTTCTGCTTTGATCCTAGCACTAGGGGTACCAGAAAAGTGAGCAACTGGTATTTTTAGTGTCTACAAGTAGTTGGATTCTGCTGTCCATCAAAAACAATAGTGGGGTATGTCAGTTTACCTCAATAACTGGGATGATGATGTGGTGGTGGTGGTGATGATGGTGGTGGTGGTGATAATGGTGATGGTGGTGGAGGTGATGGTGATGGTGGTGGTGGTGGTGGTGGTGGTGATGGTGGTGATGGTGATGGTGGTGGTGATGATGGTGATGGTGGTGGTGGTGGTGGTGATGGTGGTGGTGGTGGTGGTGGTGGTGGTGGTGGTGGTGGTGGTGGTGGTGGTGGTGGTGGTGGTGGTGGTGGTGGTGGTGGTGGTGGTGGTGGTGGTGGTGGTGGTGGTGGTGGTGGTGGTGGTGGTGGTGGTGGTGGTGGTGGTGGTGGTGGTGGTGGTGGTGGTGGTGGTGGTGGTGGTGGTGGTGGTG
>RJWH01007629.1:0-38203 GCA_004363575.1 Solenodon paradoxus | reverse complement strand
CCTCCTCCTCTCCTCCTCCTGTCTCCTTCTCTTCCTCTCTCCTCTTCCTTTCCTTTCCTCTCTTCCTCCTCCCTCTCCTCTCTCTCCTCTCCTCTCCTCCTTCTCCTCCTTCTCTCTCTCTTCTTTCTCCTTCTCTCTCTCCTCCTCTGCTTCCTCTCTCCTCCTTCTGCTCCTCTCTCCTCCTCCTCCTCCTCTCCTCTCCTCTCCTCCTCTGGTCCCCTCCTCTTCTCCCCTTCTCTCCTCCCTCCACTCCTCACCCCTCTCCTCTACACCCTCTTCTCTCTTCTCCTCTCCCCTTCTCCCCCTCTCCTTTCTCTCCTCCCCCTCTCCCCCTCTCCCCCTCTCCTCCTCTCCTCTCCTCTCCTCGTCCTTCCCCCATCTCACGCTCAGGTCCTGCAGTGTGTGAGCAGTAGTGCAGCTGCTCCGAGGATCTGGGCTTGGGCAGGAAGGTGGCCTTTCCTAACACTGTGCTGTTAAAGGGGCACGTGGAGCTGGTGTTGCGAGTTTGCCCTCCTCAGATTCCCCACAGTGTCCCCACCTGGAAGGGGAAGGAGCCGGCCTTGGGCTGGCTTCTCTGCAGCCGGGAATCACATGGGGCAGGGTAGTTACTGTAGAGGCTGGAGGGGATCCAGTGAGGATGCAGAACTTGCCTCTGTCTGCCCGAGCACACCGCTCGGCACCCACACCTGGGTTGATCCTCATTTCACCACAAATGAAAGCCTGTAAGGTCGGTGCCCCAGGGCAGCCGCTGGGCTTCCAGGGCAGGTCCCCCAGTTGAATGGACCAGGGTGCCCTGGTTTATGCCCATGTGGCTTCTGCCTCTGTGCTGGGCTTCTCGCTGGTGTCTTCCTGACAGGTGGGGCATACAATGTGTTTGCGGCCTCCTGACCGGGGCGGGTCTGGATGCCTGGTGGTGTGGCTTCCATTGATGTTTTGTGGCCTGCTGCGCTCTGTAAACCTTTATGCTGCTTTGCCAAGAGAAGAAGAAGAACGTGTCGGGGGCAAGAGCGGAGGCTCCAGAGCAGGACGCCAGGGTTCTCAGGCAGGACTTTGTACTTGGGACGGACGCAGAGGCGCTCACCTGCCACAAGCATGAGGCCGAGGCCCTGAGCGAGTGAGGACACGTGCTGGTGGCCTCAGGCGAGCTTCTCTGCCTCTCTGTGCTTCAGCTTCTCTGTTGGATGATAGAGAATAGATTAGGGACCAATCTGGATCACCCGAGGACGGGCGCAGTCCCACCCTCTGGTCCTCACGCAGATTGAGTGAGGCGTTAGTGGAAAGCACGCAGAAGAGCACTGGGTCCAGTCAGTGCTCAGCAGATGCTAGTGGCAGTGACGATGGCGCAGACGTTGCCCCGTGCCTCAGTGCCCGTGGTGGGCCCAGGGAGTCGATGTGTGGAGTGCGCCGAGTCTGCCTGCACGGGGCCCTGTGATGTTCACTGAAAAACCATCATTTTTAGGTGCGCCCTGGTGGAGTAGCGGTTTGGTCAGCTGGCTCTAGGTCAAGCGCAGTCCGTGTAACACCCCAAGGACTGGGATTCGCCTCCCAGGTCAAGGAGGACCATCAGATGTAGATGATTTTTATGATTCCATAATCTGATCACAAGCCCTCTATCCCATAAAGGAATCAAGAAGCTGCATATTGTGTGTGTGTTTTCAAAGTGTGATGCAAACTCATGTGATGACCAAACCCGACCGGTGTTAAAGAAGATTACTTGTGTATGCAGCAGGAAGAGTCACATGTTCAGCTGCAGAAATGTCTAAAACACAAACATGAATTCTAAAACTCCAAGTTTGGGGAAGAGAGACTGTGGACCTGTCTGACCAGTTATGCCACAAGGGTATGACAGCGAGTGCCCTTGACCGACTTGGATTGCTGGCTCAGTGGGCACAAAGACTTTAAATTTCAGTAGCCATTGCCATGCCATGGTGTAGTAGAGGTTAGGTCAATAACCTCTGAAGGGGTGCAGGCCACATACCCCTGGGTTTGAGTCCTGGGTGTGGGGGGAAACAACTAAGATGAGCAAATAAGTAAAAATAAAGTAAATGCTTTTTCCTCCTCTCTCTTCCTGCTTACCTGCCTATTCATCTTGATTCCTGCCTGCACCTTTCCTTTAAAATAAAAATAAATTTTGGTAGCTATTGACAGATTTGGCAGGTTTCAAGGAGATGAGAGAAATGATAGTTCCACCACTAGTGAATGAACATGGAATTGATCATTTTCCTCCTCTGCTTCTGAGAGCCTGTTGCTAAAACCCCCCAGGCAGGCCTTCATCCTGGCTCCTCTCAGTGGTGTGCACCGCCCTCTTCCCCGTCTGATCTGAGGCCAGCTGCTGAGTCCCTGCTTAGTCAACAGCTACTGGCCACTAGAGACCTCTGAACTGAGTGGACTTAGGGAGTGAGAGGGATTGGAGGGGACATTCTGAGGGCAGGTCTCCAGGTGAACTTGTAGGAAGATTCTTGTAGAATCGGAAGCCCTTGCAGAAGATGAAACCGGGCAGTGACCTGGCTACTGGGCTTGTATTTTAAATACTATAGTTCAGAGGGGTGGAGGGAGAAGGGTCAGCTTTAGTAAACGTAAGAAGAGAGACAGGTTAGGAATTCCTCCCAGGTCTCTGGATTCATGGTGTGGGTTGAAGAGGTGCCCTTCCCCTGGGACTCAGGAGGAGGGGATGATAGTGACAGTTCTCCCAGCTCAGTGTTTGCAGCAGGCCCCGGACAGGCGCTTCAGCACAGCCTGAGCCTCCTGCGCATCTGCAAGCTGGGCATTCTGCTAGCCCCTCACAGGGTGAATGTTACTGGTGCTGAGAGTAGTGAAAGGGCTGACGTAGTGGGAACTGCATGAGAGCAGACCTTCCCCTCCTTGTCCAGGAAGCCCTTGCTAGACTTCCTGCTGGCTCAGAATGACTGCTGCAGCCCTGACTTCCACATTGATCTTGCCAGACTCGTTTTCATTTTCCCACTGGATTCTGAGTCCCTTGGAACCAGTGAAGCCTGGACATCTGCATTTCTGAGAGATGCCCTCCGTTGCTCTTTGAGGGGCAGAATATATCTTTGCATCCCTGTGGGCGACCCCGGAAATGCTCCTGGAGTGAGCGAACGTGAGAGTGAAGAGCGGCCCCTCTGTGGCCTCGACCTCCCTCAGAGGACCCCGAAGCTGCACTGACTGCTTGCACAGCGGCCCAGGGCTGGATGGCTGCCTTGGGGTTGCCTGGGGTGATGGTGTTTTAGTTGCTGATTCCCAGGGCTGGCCTTGGTGATTCTGGTCTAGAAGCTGGAGCAGGGCTCTGTGCATAGAGGCTCTGCCTCCCACTGCATCAGGGCACCTCTTGGCTCTGAGCACACACATCCTGTGACTCCGGAAACTCCAGGCCCTGTCCTTAGCCACAGGCCCTAGCATGTCCCACCCAGCTGGGCGAGTCGGTTTTCTGGGTGCCAAGTCAGTAGGTGGGGCTTCTGGGGAGTGCCAGTGGCTGCCCCCCTCCTGCAATCAGCAGGAATGAAAACGCTGGGCCGTTTTGAATTCGAGGGCCCCTCTGTTACCGTCCAAACTTACACAAGGACAAATGTCCCTCCCTGCTGCTGCCTCAACAACTCGGGGGGCCAGTGTCCCCCATGCTTTGCTTTGCATTCTCCTTGTCAGCCTTGGGAAGAGGATGGGAGCAGCTGCTCTCTCACAGCAGAGCACAGGGCTCAAGCGCACAAGACTTTGCCGGAAGCATCTGCCCCTTTCTGTTGCCCGCCCCTCCCTGGACACAGAGGGGTGATTATAACCCAGCAGAAGGTCCTCCGTCAGGCGGGTCTCCCTGCCTCCTGCGCTTTTCCTCATGGGGTCTCCGAAGATGCAGTGTTGCTCTTGACTACGGTCTCCAGAGCAACAGAGGACCATTGTGGGGTCAGCAGCAGTACCTCGCTGTAAACCTCTTTAGCTCGGGGCATGGGTGAGGGTTCAGCCCTGGGCAGAGTGCGGCCCACGCTGCGCTTGTGACTGGGCTGGCCCGACCCACATTGCTCATTCCTCCCAGTTATTTCGCGGGGGCGCCTAGCGTGTGGCGCTGCAGAGAGGGCTTGACACCTGAATCCTGGAGGGGCTCTGGCCAAGCCGGTCCAGCCTGGGAGCCTGGAGGGACCGTGGCCCAGTGTGAGCCAGCAGGACCGGGTGGGGCGCTGAAATGCTCACCTCAGTGACCGCCACTCATGTCATCTCTTCGAGATTGTGGCCAGACTGCAGGTTTACTGCTTCCCGACATCTCTGTGCCTGTACAATCTTGCCTGCCCGGTGGGTCTGGGATAGCCTCACCGGCTGTTTTTATTTTCTCTGGAAGTGCCTTCCCCGCTTATCTACATCCTTCTGTTTGCTCAGCACCTGGCTCCAGTAGCTTTGGTTTCTGTCCGGACTCTAACTGGCTGCCTGGCCGGCTTCCTCCCGGCAGAGTCTCCTGCACGGGGGTTGACAGCGGTGACCACAGCGGGATGTTGGAACTCACTGTGGGACCTCCCACATATTGTTGACCTCTCAGAGAGCCCCTCTGCTTTTTTTTTTCCGTTCGTGTGTGTGTGTGTGTGTGTGTGTGTGTGTGTGTGTGTGTGTGAAGATGAGGGGGCACCAACCTTTGTGAGCATAGTGCCAGCTCTTCCTTTGTGCTCTTTCATTGAATCCCCACAAAAGCCCTTGAGGCTGAAGCCATCACAACCCTGTTTTACAGTTGGGGAAATCGAGGCACAGAGCAGTCCTACCCCAGGTCTCAGCTCTAAGTGGCAGAGGTCCATTTAGAGCCCCGTTAGTCTTAACTGCAGAACCCAAGGCCTCCCTTAGTTATCTAGAGTGTAAAATCTTTTACAGTCTGCACACCAGATGTTTCAGTAGCTTGTTGGAAAGTCACATTACTGTGAAGTATAGTTTCACGGAATCACATCTTGCATTTAACGTCTGTAAACGAAATTAGAAGCTTTCAGAAAAAAGAAGCAACTTTGAATCCTGCTCTTCCAAACACATGAGTGTGTTCTGGAGAGTGGGAGGTGGGGGTGGGGTGAATCTGCAGGTCCCACAAGATGGGCCTGTAACGCAAGTGCCCCAAACGGCATAGGACAGCACACACCACACAGGTGTGAGCCTACTATGAGGTGTGTTACTGGTGTGTATGCTCCCTCTTACCTGGCATGCAGGTGAGTACAGCTCCCTCACTCTGGTACTGGGTCATGCTGGGCTCCTCCAGGGAGGTGGGCCCCTCTCCCAGATGCACCTGCAAGGGCTTTCCGGGGACATGTGGACGCTACAGCATTTCCCCATTAACTTTAGGACGTATCCTCCCCTCTCTAGGCTCTTTCTCAGCTGACACCTGCTGTCAGAGAATAGATGGCACTAAGAGAGGCATAGCATTACATTTTACAGGGGAATTGGGCTGCCTTTACTATGACATACTGGAAATTTGAAGACCTAGACCCAGGGAACAGACAGACCCAGCTGCTCAGTCCCCTCAACCAGTTCAGGCTGCTGGAGCTTGTCCAGGCTGACTGGAGTTCACCTCCTTCTCTATAAAATATGGGTACAGTGTACATCTCCTGGAGGCCCTGAGGGACTTCATGGGAGTGTAAAGTAGCTTCTTAATATATCTGAGTTATCTCTTCTTTGTCACTAGAGCCCTATAAACTTCAGTGAATTTTGTCTCCAAGTGGTTAGCTATATCCACGTTCATGAAACATTATTATAGACGGGTTTCTAAGAGCTCGCCTTTTTACCGGCCATTTTGCAGGACTCCTGGGCATGTAGCACACTGTCTGTAATGAATCTGTCTTCACAGGTAGTGATGGTGACTGCTAACGCTGAGCTGAGTTAGTGAGGGTGACGTGTGTGAGTCTGACGAAGTTCACTTTCACAGATGCCTTTGTTGGTGAAGGAATGGGTCGGAAAAACTTCCCTGGCCCAAGCAGTTGAATTTTAGCCCCAATTTGAAAAACTGGCACGAGGTCTTATCTAGGGACATAGTACAGGACTGTCATCTCCCTTTGGGAGTTCCGTCGGGCTGGGTGGAAACAAGCATCCTTATTTTATTAAGCTCGTGTCCTGGTTCTTCCACTCACTAGCTCTGTGGGCCTGGGTAAGTCACTCAGACCCCACTCTGCCTCAGTTTACTCATCTGTGAGGAGATGAGTCCCTGCCTCATAAGGTCCTGAGAGGGCCAAATGGCACCAAGCATTTGAAACCTTCCACAGGGTGCCTGGCACATGAAAGGCTGCCATGTGGTGAGGAGGAGGAGGAGGACATAGGTGATCCTGCTGACAGGGATGACATGGTTCCCATACCTCTGGGCAGCCTGTGTGTCCTCCGATGGGCAAGCTTTCCCTGGGCATTGTCCACTTTACATCAGGCAGGGCAGGTGGAAGCCCCAGACCTGCTCCAATACCGTGTCTTGCTTTTGAGTAAGGCGACTCTCTCCTACCTCCGAGTTCTCTGTGAATGGTCTCTGTCCCTCAACAAAAATATACCAGTGTCCACTCAAGACTATTGGAGAGCTCTTGAGAGAAGCAGGCAAGTGGTGGTGGTTTTGCAGGAAGCGGGTTTTACATGCTTTATTTTTGTTGCATTGGAATTACTTGATAATATGAGAATGGGCCCAAAACTCCAGCACCTGAATCACAGAGGAGAGGAGATGCCCCAGTTGAAACTGGACCAGCCTTGAAAGTCTAACGACAGGCAGCCTGGAGCGGGGCAGGACTTGACCACTATTGGTTTCTCCGCCAAACGCTCATTCTAGGCTCTGGAATCTGATCTTCCACTGGGAAGACTGGAGATTTGTGACCAGGCCTTGAGGATTCACCCAGCCTCCTCGCCACACCTCCTGAAATGAGCAGGCCATGCCCACAGCCTTTACACAGTGAACTGCTACACGTGTGAACTCCTTCCTGCCGCTGTGCTCACATGCAGTCGAGGCACAGGGAGAGCCAGATGCCAAATCCAAACTGGGAAGAGTGGGGCTCTTCCAACAAGTCATTAGTTAGTGTGCCCTGGTGAAGTAGTGGTTTGGTCAGCTGTCTCTAGCTCAAGTGCAGCCCATAAACATCCCAGGGAGCCAGGTTCGCATCCTGGGGCTGGGAGGTACAACCTAGAGGTACAACTAAAATAAAAATAAAGAATAATGCTTCCTCCTCTCTTTTCCTGCCTGCTTGACTACTTGCCTTCATTCCTACTTGTAGTTTTCCTTAAAAACAAGAAGACATTAGTCTATTGCCACACTTCCTCATTGGGACATCTTGGCACGGTGTCCAGAAATTCAGTCGCTGAGTCCTTGGGTCCCCACATACATATTTTGGGGGGGAATACAGTGGCTAAAGGTTGAGTGGGTACTGCGGGGTTTTGTCTTTGGAACTTTGTTTCTGTGTCGTTTGTGAAGCTGATTCCCCGTAAGGGCCGCGTTGTCCCCTCCGCTGCATGGTGATGGTCTGTGTGGTGTCCTGACGCTGCGGTTCCACGAGCGGCTCCCCGACTTTGGTCAGCTGTTCAGTGAATATTGTACTGTCGGTGTGCTCATGGTGAGGTGCTGCAAAACCCTGTGAGTTGCACGTGCACATGTGGGACTTGGGAGAGGTGTGGCAGGAGGCTCTGGGAGCTCTGAGGAAACCTGTGGGATGTGAGCAGCTGAGCTTACAAAATGTTTGTCAGAGGGTGGCTGTGGGGACCTTGTGTCTAGACCCTGCCCCAACAATCCCCCATGGCCTCTGCAGTGTCTGGCCTCCAGAAAGGGTGGAGGAAAAACTGAAAAACAAAACAAAACAAGACAAAAAACATCATCACTGAGTCCATCTTCCTGGTTAAAGACCCAGCCTGGACGATCTTGTTAAACTGAGGTGCACAGCTCACTGAGATGCGATCCCGTGATTTGCCTGCCCCCCTCATACTTTCTTCACCCCTTCTCTTTGTTGTGAACCCCCTTTCCTCCTTGCCATTGCATATGGTTGTGCTTTTAGCAGAGCAACTCGGACCTATTGGCCTGGCTCTTCTTTGTCCTTCAGAACTCAGCCAGGCGTCATCTCCTCTGAGAAGCCTTCCAGTTCCTGCAGGCCGACATAGATACTAATCTCGTGCATCTCTCTATCGCATTGCGTTGTAATGATCAGTGTTTTATTTAACTTTGAGACCATTTTAGTAACCCCCAAATATATAAAAACTTTCTTGTTCTTGTAAAATTGCTGGCACTAGGTATGTAGTTGAAGTCTGCCTTAACCTCCAGACAATCCCACCCACCTCCTCAGAGCAGTCACTTAAAAGTGATGCTGCCTACACGATGTGTGTGTGTGTGTGTGTGTGTGTGTGTGTGTGTGTGCTACTCAGCAAAAAAAGATGAAACCCTGTGATCACATTGATGGAACTAGAGGGGATCATGCTGAATGAAATAAGTCAGAAAGAAAAAGAAAAAATGCCAGATGGTCTCACTCACACGTGGGATATAAAGACACAAAGCCAATTCACAGACAAAACAAAACAAAAACAAACCTTTGGACAACAGGACTGAGGTCACCATAGGGGACTTGGGCGGGATTGGGAGCAAAGGATAGCGGGGTTCGATGGATAAAGGTGGATGACTGTTGAGAAATTTGGTGTTGGGCAGAGTGCAATACAGAGTTGATGAGGAATGAAACCGTGTTTGTCTAACTTACACAGCGCTTTAAAACAATGTTATTTCAATTAAATGTATTAATGAGGAACTCAACTTTCAACACTTGTATCTGCAAAATAGGTGCTTTCTAGTTGTTCTGTGGTAAGCTGGTGATCCAGACTGCTACAGGTCACATCTTGGGTTCCCTGTCCTGCAACTCAACTTTTAATGCCAAGGGAAATAAAATTCAAAATAAACAAACGGGACTAAATCGGAAACACTTCTGCACAGTGAAAGAAACTCTCATCAAAACAAAAAGACTGGTTGGGAGATGATATTTGCACATCATACATCAGACAAGGGGTTAATATGCAAAACAGAGAACTCTTAAATTCAACAACAAAATAAATCAGTTGAAAATGGGCAGGAGATCTTAATAGACACTTCTCTAAAGAAGATATAAAGATGACCAACAGGCACAAGAAATGATGTTCCTCCTTTCTTGTTATGAGCAAAATGCAAATCAAAACAAAAATGAGATATTGCCTTACACCTCTGAAAAGGCTATTATGCAAAAGACCAGAAACAAGTGTTGGTGAGGATGCGGAGAAAAAGGCACACTTATACTCTGTTGGTGTGAGTGTAAGATGGGGCAGCCATTATGGAAAGCAGTATAGAGATTCTTCAAAAATTGAAAAGGGAAATTCCATATGATCCCACTACCCCATTTCTGGGAAAATATACCCTACAAACACGAAACTAATTCATAAAGATAAATGCATTCCCGTGTTGATTGCAGCATTATTTATAGTAGCGAAGAGCTGGAAACTACCTAAATGCTCATCAATAGATGAATGGATAAGGAAGAGGTGAGATATGCACGTGCACACACGCACTCACACTCACACACACATATAATGGAATAGTACTCAGCTATAAAAAATTCTGAAATCCTATTTTTTGCTGCAACATGCATAGAACTAGGAGTTAGTTTTAGTGACATAAGTCAGGAGAAAGACACACATCCATATGATTTCACTCATTTGGTAGATAGAGAAACCAAGCAAATAAATGAACTAAATCAAGCAAAAGTAGACTTTTAGTCAATAAAATCAAATTAGAGGTTGCAGGAAGGGAAGAAGGGGCAGGCAAAGGGGGAAGAACTGGAGTGGTGTGGTGAACTTAATGTATATGTATTGTAGTTGATTTACAGTGATGCACACCTTAAATGTATGTAATGTTCAGGTGCAATGTTCCTCCAATGAAATCAATTAAAAATAAATTCAGATGTACTGAAAGTAACACTTCTTCAGCCGTCTGCACGCTCCTGGGCGAAGGCACTTTCATTGGTATCCACATGCGTGCTGGAGCCCATCTGGCGACAGAGGAGGTTGAGAGGATGCTGCTGTGTCTGTGGTGGCTGCAGCATGGTCTGAATGTGGGCAGTCACAAGGGAAGGGACTGCTTGGGCTCCAACCAGCCACCAGCTTGGTGGGTCCTGAGCAATGTTCCCAAGACAGCACGGCAGCCGGCGTCACTATCTCTGGCTCTGTTTAGCAGCTGCAGCAGTCCTCAGGGGTGGTGACCTTGTTTTCAGTCAAAGACTCTGGGTCACATTTCTTGGTCGTTGGAGAGGTGAGGTCATCTAGGGCAGGGGTCTCGGGACTTGTGTCAATGCTCCCATTGTCCAATCAGCCTTCACCTCTGACTTTGGCTTCAACCCTGAGATTTTTAGACCAAAAGAAAAAAAAAATGTATCTAGTTTTCTCCCTGCTCCGATAAAAGTCTGGAGGACAAACCCGGATTGTTGTTTCCTGATAAGTGTTTATGAAGTTCCCTGGATGCCAAGCATGATGCGTAGCACGAAACATGTAGATCTTTGGCAAATCCCTCCAGAGGGCGGATCCTCTGAAAAGTGATGAAAAGATCTTATTTGGTGAAGAGTCCTGGTTTGTTATTTTTGTATTTGTGATGTTTGTGATGTAGTGTGTGTGTGTATCTGTGTGATATCAAATATGTCAATCTGTTTATTATTAAGCACCAATGATTTGCCTAACTCCAGATTCAGGTGAGGCTATTCTGGAAGCGAGATGGGGAGCATGGGTTCAAATCCCACCCTTCCTGTGATGAGCTGTGCGACTTTGAAAATTGTCCATTCTGTGCCTCAGTTTCCACCTATTCAAAAGAAGAATCAGGATAGGAACCACTTCATTGGGTGGAAGTAAAGGAAACGATACAACACATAATGAACACGAAACATGATGCCTAGTAGATGCTCAAGAAAGGCTGTTATTATTAGTAGTCAGTTTTAATTAGCATTAAAAGTTCACAAGCAGTCAGAAGTAGGAGGAGAATTGAATGTGTAAGACCTGAGTTGTGGCCTTGAGAGTTTGCAGTCTGGAGAGATTAGGCCAAGGCACTTGATACTATTAGCAATTAACACACGCCAATGGCAACTAAGTCCAAATGGTGTTATTTGTATCGCAAGTCCTACAGGAGTAGACTTGGGGCGCTCTTAGAGGAGAGGGGGCACACCATGGCATGTCAGGTGGGTGAAGATGTGAAGGAGAGACAGGAAGGACTTGGCAGGTATCAGAGGAACATTCCCGGTCAGTCTGGTGGGTGGCCATTGGCAGGGTGTGGGGAGTGGAGGTCAGCTGGGATCTGCTTCATCCGAGGAGGAGATACATCTGCCAGTGGGTGGAAATGGGACGAGAGAGGCAGAGAAGTTTCTGCTTCTTATTAGTTATACATGCATTTATTGTATTTTCACAGTTAGTGTCCTGTTGTATCAGATGCAAAGTTGGGGGATTTCGTATGGCTAAATCAGTTACAGAAAAACAGAAACTTAGGCAGTGACCTTATTTTTTGAAAGGATTATTGAGAACTGAGTGGGGTAGAGGGAGGCCTTTGAATGGACACAGTCGCTGCTATGAAATTCTTAAAGGTTCTTATTAAAGCATAAATTGACACACAGAAAGGCATAATCATAACTGTACAGCTTGATGGATTTTTACAAAGTGAGCATATGTGTAAACAGCACCCAGATTAGGAAACAGAATCGGCAACCAGTAGCCTCCTGTGCCGTCCTATAGCTCCAGCTCCCCCACTGCACCCACATCCTGACCACCAACAGGTTTTACCTGGTTCCATCCTTTTTGCACACAGAATGACAGCAATGATGCTCATGTTTGATGTCTTTGACTCAGGTCATCTTTAAGAGTTGTCTTTGTTTCATGTAGTTGTAGATGACTCTTTCTCCTTGCGGCGAAAGCCCATCATTTATTGCATTTCATTCACTGGTGAACTTCTGACGTGTGGGTTATGGTGGGCCAAATAACTGAACCCCCAAATGTCCAAGACCCGATTCCTGGTAATGGGTATATTCTACTGCTGACACCTGTGACCTGTGACTTTAGTGCTTACAGACAAAAGGGATTTTGCAAATATGGTTAGTTCAGGATCTTGGCAAGGAGACGTGATCCTGAATGATGTGGGTGGGATCAATGTCGTTGCAACGATACTTGTAAGAGTAAATCGGGAGGATTTGTTCAGAGAATGAGATTTGATGATGGAAGCAGATGTGAGGAGAGAGAGGTTAGAAGATCCTACATTTGAAATGGAGTGAGGGATTGGATTTTCCTTCAGAGCTTCTGGAAGGAACGTAGCCCTAATGACTCATTTTAGATCCATTTCTGACCTCTAGAACTATAAGGTGGTAAATGTATGTTGTTTTAAACCACTGAGTTTGTGGTAATTTGCTATAAAAGCAACAGGAAACTAAAACAGAGCTGTTATGCATAGTGTTACTGAGAACATCCTAGAAAATATCTCAGTGCATGTATGTAGCTGGGAGTGAATGCAAATTCAGTAACTATTGGCACAGTCCTCGCCGGTGGTGGGACCAATTGACATTCCCACCAGCAGTGGAGTGTGAGGTGTGAGGTTTCCGGTTGCTTCACACCTGCACTCACAGCTGAGACTTCTGAGTAGTTATTTTTCAGTGAAAAATTAGCAGGACTTGGTGTCCAGGAGATAGAGCTGTGCCTTGCAGGAGGCTGACACTCAGTCAATGGTCAATGTTGTTGGTCAATGTTGTTCTGGTTGGCTGAGGAGAAGAATGAGGAAGGGGTGGCGCCACGGTTGTAGCTGAGGAGGATTAGAATTCCTCTTCTCTGGAAATGACTGGAGTGGTTAATACTGAATAACTCTCATAAATACAGAACTTTCCAGCTGAAGAGCTAGAACTGCACTTACTGTCATTATCTGATCAGCCCAGGTAAGTGGTAGGTATTGTGTGATGGGTGGAGGTGGGAGGGGCTTCTGCTGATGCTATTTGTTCATTCATTCACTTGTTCGTTCATTCTTTCAATCAATCGTAACTGAACTTCACCATGCACATTGTATCTCAGTGTTGGAAACAGATCCCCAGCCTGGTTCAAGTCTTACCCGCTCTACCATTTTCTGTTTGTATGGCCTTTGTCACATCTTAATCTCTTTGTAACCAGTTTCCTTGTTTGCAGAGTGGGTCAGTACCTCCCTCCTAGGGCAGAATGTGAGAATTTAATTTGTGGAGATAATATCTCCATCTGTGCCTGGCCCTTGGGCCTCCCTCTGTGCTTGGGTTACAGAGATGTGTGTCCCGATCCCTGCCTCTACCCAGAGGTTGAGGTTTGTAGATGGCTGTCTACAGAATACCTTCTCCAATACCAGGAGGGGTGATCCTAAAACCCGGACCCCCAGAGTAGCCAGTGGGCTCCCCCAGGGCAGGTTCTGACCCCTTAGCTGCTCAGGAAGGTGACTCCGAGGAGAGTCCCGTTGGCAGCATCATTTGAGGAGCTAGGTGTCGAATCCCCTGGAGCAGTTACGGTGCTGCTGAAGAGCTAACCCTGAGCAGACTTGACTTCCCCGCAATGGTGAGGTGTGCTGATGTGCTCACAGCTGGAGAGTCCCCTGGTGTGGGCTCCCGTGTCCTCCCTGCTCTCTTTGCAGCTGGGAGTTTGAGCATCAAGTTTCACTACCTTTCCATCTCCCCTCCTTCTTCCAGGATCCACATCTTCCCTCTTGCCTCCTTCCAGGCTCTTTCTTAAGGCACATGCCTCAGCTGATGAAGTTAGCTCTGATGGAAGCCAGAGCAGTGGCCCCAGACCAAGATCTCGATGCTAAAAATAACTCCTGGTTCTCTTTGCAAGTTAAAGAGTAGCATTAGCGACTGTGGCTGTCCCTGGTTTGACTGTGTCCGATGCCTTGGGAGCAGGGGTCCCCGGTGTCTGGTCCTGCTCATCTGAATCTGAGATCTTATCTAAATGGTACCTGTATCTGGAAAAAGGCCAGATCCGTGGTGGGCAATGGAGGAGGGTGGGCAGGACATCTGACCAAGCCAGGCCGCCATGCTTAACAGTCAAAACACCTGATGAGAGGAGCTGGGTGGTAAGGCAAGCCAGCACCAGGGGCCACATGAGGCCTTGGTTGCAGACAACACACCTTAACTCAGTGGTCTGCACAGCACAGTTCACAGTTGTCAAGACGTAGAAGCGACCTCGATGCCCATGCACAGCCGACTGGGTAACGAAGCTGTGATCTACACGCTCGCTGGAATTCTACGCAGCCATTTAAAAAGATGAAGATGTGCCCTTTCCAACAATCTGCATGGAGCTGTAGGGGATCATGTTAAGCAAAATATGTCAGAAAGAAGAGGAGAAATGCAGAATGGTTTCACTCACGTGTGGAATATAAAGAAAAAAGCAAACCAGCAGACAAATCTCAACAAAGTTCACAGGATGTGGTTGCGAGTGGAGTTCAGGGTGAGACAGGAGTGGGTGGGCAGGAAGGAGGGAACAAGGCAGCGGTGAAGGGAACTAGAGCTCTGGTAGCAGGTGTGGTGTGAGGTACAGACTGAGATGCGATTTTAACATCCTAAAACGAATGCTGCATGTAAACAAAAGAAATAATAAATTTTTTTTTTTTAAATAAAAGAACCAGCACAGCTAGTTCTTCTACCGCTGAAACACGTCGTGTCTTTGAATGACACCAAATGTGAGCTTGGTTTGTGGTTGAGGTCACGTGATAGAAAGATAACCTATTTTTCTGTCTCCCCCTCCCCTGCGGGGATCAGAACCTGGGTCCTTGGGCTTTACATGGTCTCTACCTTAGCTGCCTCAGCCAAGGGTGTGCCAAGAATCTCTATATTTTTCATGCTAGAGCCATACCCATCATGGTGAGTATACAGAACCCGGGACTGAAGTGGGACCCTCACAGTTGTGTCTTTGCCTCCCCCAGGCCACGTGCTCAGGGAGTGGAATAGTGGGTCTAATCCTCCACCCATCCGGGTGTTCTCCCCTTTCTAACTCTGTCTCTCTCTTATTCTGTGGCTCCTAAGCACACAGACTGGAGTCCTTATATGTGGGCGTCATGTACATTTGGATGGCGTTTTGCCATTCCAAGTAGTCATTCTGTGAAGGCAAGCTCACAACTCGTACTCTTGGATGCCAGGGTCCCTATCCTGTGCCAGGGGCCCAGCTCTTGAGCGTCTTCACACTAGGTGATATTACATACTTATTAACTCCTCTTCATCCAGCAAACATGGATTGAGCACCACCGCGATTCGATTGCGTGTGGTTTTACCAAAATTGTGACCAAAAATAGCGTGCTCTTACCTGTCTCCACAGACAGAGCTTGTTTGAAGCTCTAAATCACCAAAAACCCAAACTCAGAAGGGCCCCAGTGAGAATATTCCATCCTAGTGCCAACTGGGATGAGAGTTAATTAGCCATAAAAATAAGACCCAATAAAACAGTGACTTAAGGAGCAAAGAAGTCTCAGTCTAAGGTAGCAGTTCCAGGATGAGAGGGTGGCCATGCTCTGTGCAGTTAGTCAGGGGCCCGGGGGCATTATTTGTTTCTCTGTTATTCCCAAGTGCATTGCTAATATCTAGATGGTCAGAGCTGAGTGGCAGTCAGTGGGAACCAGTGGGAAAGGAGGTCAAGGCATGCCATGTCGTGTCGTGAGACCTCAGTGGAAAAGTGGCACCTGTCACTCCCATTCCATTGGAGCTCAGCTACCTGGTCACACTTAGCTGCAGGGATGCCTGGGAAAGGCAGTTCCTGGTGAAACATGAATAGCTTTGGAAAAAGGAGAGAATGAAATGTGATGGCTATTGGACAGCCTTTGACACATGCCTTCCCGCCTTGTATCTATTTAATACAGCTCTGTGTGTGTTTGTGATGTAAATGCACTTGGGTTATAAATATTGGTTGTTTGCTTTTTAGAAAGAAGAACCAGGCCCTCCAATCTGTGTCTATGGACAGCCCCACGGCAATGAATCAGTGCATCTTCAGAGGAATGGAAGAAAAGAAGGAAAGGTAAAAGTATATTTACACATTTAAAATTTAAGATTTCTTGCATATGTCAGTTAAATGCAAGACTTTGTGTAAATAAGGAGTGTTATGCCCTCTCTCACTCTGTCTCTCTCCTTGTCTCTCTTTTAGTCTCTGCTGCTCTAACGCACAAAGGCTGGAATTCTTATTATGTGGATGTCATGTGCACTCACACGGTGTTTTGTCATTTTGTGAAGGGAGGCTCACAACTCATACTTGTTTTAGAAGTCAATGGATGCTATCAAGACCTTGGAAGTAGCAAAATTTCATCTGTCTTTTCACATCTCTTAATATCTAATACCAAAGGAGGAATTCCTTTGTTAAATACGTAGGAATTTTTCTAAGACTTAGAAGGAAGAGTTGGGATAAATAAAACAGATATGATATTGCATTAAATATTTGATTCTGCAAACTATAGACATTTGTTCCAAGAAACTTGGAGCCAGTGCTCAGATGTATTATATCTACCTTTGTGGGTGGCTGGTCCCTTGGGAGAATGCAAAGTCACTCTTGGTAGCTTCATCTTCCCTTGAAATCAGCATCTCTTCCTTTTCCTTTCATCTACTTTTTTTTTTTCCCCTCCTTAAAAACATTCATTGGCACGCCCTGGTGGAATAGCGGTTAAGTCAATCACTTCTGAAGGATGAAAGCCATATACCCCTAGGTTCAAGTCTCAGGTCTGGTGGGGAAACAACAAGTGTGAACAACTGAATGAAAATAAAATAAAAATGCTTCCTCCTCTCTCTTCCTGCCTGCCTGCCCCCATGCCTTCTTTCCTGCCTGCACCTTTCCTTAAAAACAAAAACGAAAAAAACGACACATTTGTCAATTTAACGTAAATACCCAGGAGATGCATGGATACCTTTTCCTAGTTAAAAATGAGTGAAGTCCCTGATGATCTCCAAATCTTCCCAGTGCCACCCCTGTGACCTCTGCCATTCTCAGAAGTAACCGCTGTCATCTATTTTTGCACATTTCCTTCCAGCTCTTTTTCCCGGTGCTTATAAACATAGAAAACCATTATTCTTTCTGTCCTTTTTTCTTTCATTCTGCTTTTCACCTACAGATTGTAAAACTGTTGTTGGTCTGTTTTGTAACTTTACAACAATATGTCCTGAAATGCTTTCAAGACCGAACAGGTGAATCCAACCTTGCTTCACATGCCGCCAGGCGAATAGTGATTCCATGTAGGAGAATCCCACTGTGCCTTGAGCTGGTTTCCCGTTGGGTCCTGTTTTCTGCCCCCACAACAGAACTGTGATGTGCTTTCTGGTACCTGCCTCCCGAGCACATGGACAGATAGTTCTCTTCAGTGGTTACCCAGATGAGTCATTGGGCCGTCCTGTAGATGCGTTTATTTACAATCTTAATATTGCCAGCTTGTCCTCCAAAGATCACGCCTTGTCAGCGGGGCACCGGATCTGCTTTCCTGCCTGTTGCTGCACCTCAGACCTGCCGGCTTTGTAACCTTTGCCATTCTGTGGGGTGAACAGTGGTATCTCTCTGCGATTGTAATCTCTTCCCCTTCTCTTCACTCTGGGGAAGTTCATCTTCCCAGATGTTACCTGCTTTCGTCTCCCAACCCCAGTAAACCTCTCTCTTCACAGGGCCCCAGTGACTCGTCTGACAGCCTACGGTGTCTGCACAGCCCTGGTCCTTCCCGGGCATGGCTGCCACTTGGCTTTCTTTTCTGAAAGGTATCCAAGTGCGGCTCCAGGAGAATTTGTCACAGGGTGCTCTGCTCCTCTTGCTCCTGTGAGGGGTTTTGGAGAGCCTTGGGTTGGACTTACCTTCATTCAGGTGACTTCATCTACCCGCCTCCATCATCACTGACAAAATCCCAGTGTTTACTGTGTCTCTGCTCTGGGTAGATTGCTTGGTTTACTTATTTCATTCTGTCAGTGGTTCTAGAAGGTAGGGAGATGTGTTGTTACTGCCACTAGGGCCATCAGGTGGTGTGAGGACAGACATTTATTCAAACACACCCAAACAACAAAAGAAAAACAACTATGTCCCACCGTGGAGCCCCTGCTATACCCAGGGGTCTCACTTTGGGTGATCAACCCACATGTGCTGAGTGGTGAGTTCTTGTGGACATGGCTTTGGAGCCTTGACCATGCTCATTTGCTCTTCCCATCTGTGGTCTTCCCAGAGAAGCGCATGGGAGTTGAGAATGGTGGTTTTGGGTTTTATCTCCATCCAGCATATGAATTGGGCTCTAACCCTCTGTTCTGACATGGTTGAGGCAGTTGTGTCTCACTATGTTTGTGCAAACACTTCTCTGGAAAGGGGTCTTCCAACTGGAACATATTTGTCATGGGGAACAATCTACTCTCTTAGGATAACAGTGCCCACCATGCTGTGGAGGGTGAGGGCAGACTGATAGACTTGATCAGTCAGTCACCCTACCCTGAAACATTTAACTTTAGGTCTGGTTCTGAAAGCAAGCAGAGTGCAATTTCAAAGGTCTTCCTAGAGCCTCCCCCCACCCCCAATAGACCCCTTCCCCATTAGTCTTAAAGGGATCCTGGTCTCATTGGTCATTTCTTGCTTCTTCAATATTATGATTTTCAGCAGACAGGCCTGAAGTGATGCAATGATTGTTCATGTCACACAGAGACCAGCCTCCATGGCCTGACTGCTTCTTTGCTCATCACAAGTACCCCATAAGCTCTCATTCCCAAGCTGGAGCCCATTGGCAGATAATGCCTTGAAGGAAACCAGCTCATTGAACAATAAATTGATTATTCATTCAGTGGGCATTTATTGACTACTACTGTGTACTGCAAAAGCAAAAAGATGGGTAAGATCTGAATTCTTAGGCAGTTGCATACACCATGAGCTGTGCTTTAGGGGAAAATGTCAGTTCTTCATTGGTCAGTGGAGGTAATAGTAGCATCTCCTTCATGGATTGTCAGGCCTGTCCTGAGTGAATCATCACAAACTTATAGACAGTACCCAATAAAAGACACTTGTTTTAGTTTTTATTTGTATTCTGATGTAGGTAGAACCTAGGGAGATTTTTCTATCAGGAGATTGGTGATTTAGAAATGGAATCAGTTGAGACAATTTCTCATCCTCTAGGTATTTATCATTTTAGTGTCTGTCTCACCCACTGGACTGTGAACTCCATGGGGCCAGGTCTTGCCTTTTCATTTTTTTTTTAATCCAGAGCTTGGCAACCATAGGTGCTTATCAACAGGTAGGTGCAGTAACAGCAAGGGAGAGCTCTAGAACTTTGAGGAGAAGTGCTGCGATGGAACCAGCCAGTGAGAAGGACATCGCCTGCCTGGGAGAGCCCCGCCTTCCCAAGGAGAGCGGCTCCAGGAGGCCCTGCCCACCAACCACACTTCCCTCTGTGGGAGCACAGTTTGCTCCTATGACTTTGGGACATCTTGTCTTTTAACTGAATACCTTTGTTGTAAGAAGACTCGATCTTGCAGCACGAATTGATGGAGCACCATGCCTTGCTAACTTCTACTTCAGTATGCCAACTCACAAGAACACAGGATTTCTAGAAGATGTAACTCCCAAGGAAAATAGTTTTCTGGTACTGTCAGTGACCAGGGCCAGATAATTTCTCCATGCCTCAGTTTCCGCAGCTGTGCAGCTGTAGTGTTAGGCCAGCAGAACTTCTGACCATCTCTCAGGTGCAAAGAGGAGAATTTTAGGTGCACCCTGGTGGAGTAGCAGTTAGGTCCACTGCCCTCGGCTGAGTATGGTCCATATACATCCCAGGGACCTGGGTCTGTGTCACAGGGCCAGGGGAAGCAACCACAATGAGCAATGAAATAAAAATAAAATAAAGTGCTTCCTTCCTCTCTCTTCCTGTCTGCTTGCCTACTCGCCTTCATTCCTACCTACACCTCACCTTTAAAAAAAAAAAGAGAATATTTTAAAGGGAGAAATTCTTGCTTTTCTTGCAGATCTTTTCTATTAATGGACTTAAGGTAAAATGAGGGAATAGTTATGGCTGGAGTTTGTGCTGGAGAAATGGAAAGGTTAAATTCATTCACTCATTCACTCATTTATTCATTCATTCAACTTCCCTTCATTGCTCTGAGACCATAAGCTCCTTAGAACACGCTTAAATTAGAGGTTAGGTTTTCCTTGCAGGGATTTCAACTCTTAGATTGTACAGATGTGTGTCTCTTTTTTAAAAAAATAAGGCTCTTCTCTGGCTCATTCATTATTCCAGAACATTCTGAGCACCTCCTTTGTGCCACTGTGTTAGACTTTACTCCCTGGAAGGTGCGGGGATGGGGCGGGGATGGGGCGGGGGGGTGTCTGGTCTGGTGCATACATGCCACATCTGACCTAGCACCAGCGCCCAGTCGGCTCTCAGTCTGTGCATGGCTTTGGTGGGCTGAATTGGCTAGAACACGGTAATTGTAGACAGCACGCAGAAAGGCTTTATCCAAAAGTGAGATTTGACCCAGAGTCTTGTTCTGTTTTATGCTCCAGGGTACAGTGTGCTGAAGAGTCCTGGCCTGTGCACCTGTTAGCTTCACTGCTTCTTAGCTGTTCTCCTCTTGAACTGCTTATCTGCTTCCATCCTGGCCCGAGACTGCTGTGGTTCTGGTCACTGATTTTTATTAGCTCTTTGTTCATTGCCTAGAGGGTTCTGTGGGGCCTGTTCCACTGCCTCCGTCCTTCCAGAGGTTCAGCTGCTGACCTTGAGAAGCTGGAAACACAATGAAAGGGAGACACTAACCTTTCCTGACCTGGTACCCTGGCCCTAACTCTCTGACCCAATGGCTCTGTGACCTTGGGCAACAAGCTTTGCTTTTCCAACTGTCTTCTCGAAGACGCCATCAGCATTTCCCACAGTCTGCTCCTTAGAACATGGTTTCCTCTAGATACTGAGGCATTGCAGGGACATAGTGGTATCTGCTGTCAAACTCGTTTGGGCAGGTAGTGCTGGCGTAAGCTCAGTGCACGGGGCCTTTCTCACAGGTGGCTGCGCTGTGGAGCATATAAAAGGCCCGTGTGCATGGAGGGTCTCCCAGAGCGGGTGGAGGGTACAGCCCCCACACCTGCTGTTGTACAGACCATGCTGGAGATGTGCTGCATTGGGAGATTGTGAAGCCCTCCCAGTGCTTGCATGATGTGCCTGATACAGAAAGGCAAAGACACAGGCAATGAACTTTTGAATGGTTTAGTTTTTGGCTTCTCTTGCTTTTTTTTTTTTTTTTTTTTTTTTTTTTTGGTTAAGAACTGTAAAATTATTATCAAAAGATGGAAGAAATGTTTCAGTTCCAACCATACGTCTACTGGTAGTTGAGAACAAGGAAGGATGTCAGGTTTCTTCCTAAAGGTTTTTATAAAACACCTCTGTGCAAAAAAATCCGGGACTTCAAATTGAAAAGACACTGTGTAGACTCTGCCTTGGGCTCTTCCTGGCTCTGCGGCTCAGGTGTGTCTCTCCTTCTCTCTCAGATTTCTTTCTGCCTTAAAAGAAGGGCATAGTTGATTGATACATTTCCCGTCAATCCTAAAATTTCAGGTACAGCGTTTAAAACAACTGTAAGCCCATGAGGGCAGATGGGGGTTGTTGTCTTCTTATTGAGTGCCTGGGGTACACAGTCACTCAGTAAAACTTGTGTTGACTATAAAGATGGAATAGGCTCTTATTATGTTCATCAGCCCAGCTATAGAGACTGCTGATCATTAAATTATTGTTAAAGTACTTTCATCAGTCAGTTAGTCTTATGTGAGATATATAAAGACCCTGTGGAGGAGACAATGTCGTTTTATAGATGAGGAACTGAGACTTTTTGGTGAGGGCTGGGCTGTGGTCCCATAACCAGTGGAAGAGCGAAGACCCAGGCCCAATCTCCTGAACCTCAAGTTCTGGTTTTGTATTTCCATAAAACCCAAATTCTTTATCTGTCCTTATACTGGCCAGAGGTATTAACTGAGACAACATCTTGGAAGATCTGCTCTGAAGTCACTGAAAAAGCCCTTCACTTCTCTAGGGAGCCCCATCAATCCCCTGTGCAGCAAATTACATAACATCTGCCAGTTTAGGACACCTCCTAAGGGTCTCTTATATACGTTGACTCCAAACATCATAAAATCTGAGCACAATGCACATTGTTGGCCTCCATTTTGTAGAGGAAGCAACATATAGTTAAGTACCTGCCCAATGTCACAGGTCTCAGACTTGTCTTTGTGTCTTTGACACTTTCTAACCTCGCCATCCCACCCGTTTCTCATCTGTATGGGGTCCTCATTTTACTCTGTCCTGTAGACAGGAGCTGGAGTCCCTCTGCAGAATTAGGAGGAGCTGCCGTGGCTGTCCCCAGAGTGGAATAGGCCTTGGCCAACATGATCTGTTGAGGTACAGAGGGTGGGCTTTCTGGTCTCGCTGGGAGCCCATCAGCATGTCCTCATTGAGGCATTCTCCTCACAGTGTCCCCCCCGGGTCAGGGGAACTGCCAGGAGGATGTTTGGGGAGGTGGCAAAAACCCTAAGTTTTCAGGCTGATCATACATACTGTTTTAAACAGGACCATACTGTTGTTGTTGTTGTTGTTGTTTTTTTCATATTTCCTGACCATCTTATTGTTTTAATATCAATGTCAATTTTGTCCTTGTTTTAACAAACCAGGGACGTCTTTAAGAGGGGCAAAAGGGGTAATTGAGTTGCCCCAAGCCTCAGTCTGTTGAGGGGACCCAAAAGCAGATGTCCCACAATAAAGATGGCCCTTGCCAGTGCTGACTGCGGTGTGGTCTCAGATGCTACTGCTGTTTCCACCCCCCGTGAGGAAACAGGGACTACACAGGAAGAGGATTCCCCCCACTCCCACCTCCTGCAGGTGCCCATTTCTTCAAACGGAGCCGAACCCCATAGTGTGGTCAAGTTTCTAGAAAGTACTATAGATGCTGTCTCTGGCACTGTGGGGTTACTGGGCATTTCTGGCACTAGGGTGGTTAAAGCAGTATATGTTTTAGGTAGCACATTTGGAGTGGGGCTAACAAGGGTGCTGAATTTGGTTTTCATTTGAAGTGCCAAAATTCCTTGCACCGGCCCTGGCTATTTGTGGAAAGTCCCACCAGACCATACATCATTACTTTGGAATCACATAGTACTTACTTGTTGCTGGCCCGACTACTCTGCTCCTGCTCGGATTGCTCCACCTCCTCCCCTCCCCTTAGTCACCGGTGCATAACCTGTCTTGTTTTTGCCATCCCAATGTCCTGTTTTTGTCTCGGGGAAATATAGTCAGCCTATAAATATTGGACTTTTCAGAGTCTTCCATCTATGAAGAGAGATGTTAGTGGCACTTAGTTTATGAAGTTGATGCGAAGATGCAGTGTGGTAAAAATGTGAAGCCAGGTACTGAGCCACTTGTCAACATCCTACATGTGGCATGAGTCTGTTACTGGCCTGTCAATCATTCTCCCGCCCCCACAGAACCTAAGAGTTGCTGGCAAAATGCCGGCCTCTGCTTTTCTGTGGGAATCCCTAACGCATGGTTATCATTTGAAGCATCCGTTTAGCACTTATTTGAGTACCTCCTACATGATCAGCTCTCCCAGGCAGTGGGGGGCATTCAGAAATGGACCTTACCTAGAAGGGGAGATGAATTTATGTGCTAAGAGACACAAAGGATTAAGGAAGGGCCTGGCACAGTCTGGTATCCAGTGTGCACTTGGGAAATGTTTAAAAACACACGAAGTGGAGGGGACCCAAAAGAGCACAGCATGCAGAGGTGACACCGGAAAACAAACCTGGCAGGAAGAGTGCCTTCAAGGATCTGGCCTCTGGCCCACACTCATCTGACTGATGAAGTGCCCCCAGTCCCCACCCTGTGGCCTGCGGTGTGAGAAGGGCAGTGCCTGGCTGGGTCCATGTCCCTCCTGGGGGTCTGATAGAAAATTCCTGCCAGGCAAGAGCCAGTCACTTGCCCTGGAGGTAAATCCACCTTTTCAACTCCAAGAGCCAAGAATAGGACTTGGAGAGCTATGTGAATCTGGGGTGTGGGGCACTGAACCCCAGTTCTTGCGGTGCTCACTGAGCTTACAAGGGGTAGAGAATTATCAAGACGAATTTATTAAATGCCGGTTTTATCAGGGGCGTGCTAGGTGTGTGCAGGGATAGTACTGACGTTTTGTTCTTTTTTTTCTTTTTTAAGGTACAGGCAGGAATGAAGGCGAGTAGGCAGGTAGGCAGGTGGAGAAAGGAGGAAGAAGCATCTTTATTTTATTTTTTATTTGGTTGTTTCCCACCGGACCAGGACTCCAACCCAGGGGTATGTAGTTTGCTCCTTCAGAGGTAATTAGCCTAACCCCTGCTCCTCCAGGGCATGCCAGGTTTTTGTTCTTTCGGTGGGAACTCAGGTTAAGGATTTCCCCAGGACGGCTGCTGGGACTCACTCTGAATGTGGCCTCTCCCACACTGCGCAGAGCTGTGTGTACGATGGCCAAGCAGGTGCCACTGTCTCTCCATATGGGTATTAATCAAGGGCCTGCTGTGTGCCAGGCACTGAGCTGGGCTCAGGGGATATGGACCTGGTAACAATCCAACAGGGTCCTGCCCTGGAGTATTTTGCAGTGTAATTTAGGTTTTGTTTCCTTGGAAGTTTTGTTGTTGTTGTTTGTTGTTTGTTTTTTTGAGAAGAGGAAGAAGCATATATTTAAGGAAGGAACAAAGAGAAGGAGGATATACATTTTTTAATTTGTTTACTTATTTTTGTTTACCCCTTACCTCCCCTCCACCCCAGGTGATGCACTAGGGTCCTCAGGCTTTCCATGGTCTATACCCCAGCCACCAGCTTAGAACCTGAATCACCAGGGCAGGGTCAGCTTAGCCTTTTCAAGGGAAAGGAAGTAAAACAAAGCAGAATCCAGGATGGTGGAAAATGACCCTGAATATGCAGGAGGGAGGCCTGGGGTGAAGTCTTGATTATGCCAGTGTTGAGGCAAGGGTAAGGATGGATTGTCTACTGCAGGGGGAAAAGGCTCAAACTTGTAGTGTTTGCCTCTTCCCATGGTACAGATACTCTCAGGGTGCCTCTTTCAACACACGAGTGCAAAATCACTGCAATGCAGTAGGTGCTGGCGTCAGGACCCCACCCCACTTAGGTGGGATTCAGCCCCACCTAAGAGTGAAGTTTCCTGACCTCTTCATTAGGTAGGTGGTGCTAGACATGGTGAGATTCCCTGGTCAGCTGTGGAATGTTCTGTAAATGTAAAATGGTGAGGATTTCTCTTAGCGCCGAAGTGTTAGGATTGTCTCCGAACTCTACTCCCCAGGACCCCTGGCCAAGCTGGAACATGATGCCCTGATCTGTTTAAAAACATAAAAAATGACTTTAAGAAAATCTAAATCTTTTATTTACTTTGAAAAAGAATAACACATTACTTGTAGAAACCTAAGAAATTTCAAGCAATTAAAAGAGGAAAACAGATCTGATGGCTCTTTGAATATGGATGTGACCATATTGCTCTTAGACCCACCCTTGCTTTTTTGCTTGTGAGAGGTGATATTCCTGGAGGCAATTTGGTTTAGTACGATACTTTAGGAATTTTTCATGGTCACTCATTTACTCCATCCTTCTCCTACCCATATAGCTAGTAACTGTTGGGGGTTCCCTGGTGGAAGCCACAAATTAGATTTGGTGTTTCGTGGATCTTTGCAGGTTCAGTTTTCAATCATATTTGCTTTATTATATTTCTCTTCACTTGTGTCAATCAGCTTTTCTTACATTATTTTCATGGGCATTATTTCTAAAAGCCTGTGTAAGAGTTCGTTCATTTAGCAAGTGTTTACTGAGTGACTGCTGTGTGCCTGGCCCTGTACCTGGCCCTGTACTGGGAATGAGCGAGCAGGAGCTTCACCCTGCGTGCATGAGGTTCTGCTTACTGGGGCAGCCAGCGGTTAACCTCATCATCACATAGACGGACTTCTGGTAGGTGATGGCGGTGGGTTTATGGGTGACTTTTCAAAACCTGTTCTCCACTTCCCAAAGCAAATAAAGGGAGGATTTCTCTCCAGAGAAGTCTGAGAATGCGTCCCTGGAGGGGAGATAAGCATTCCAGGCTGAGGGGACACTTTGCCTGCTGTAGAAAGTGAACAACAACAACAACAAATCATAAAACTACTATTTATAAAAATAATTTTGTGCTTGTAGGTGTATTTTTAAGTTCTGAACTGATCAAATCTAATCACTTGTTAAAGACCTAACAGCCTCTGTGTTCTTTAACTTTTTATTATAGCATGTTATCAAAGGAATTAGATTTTACCCTGTATGTTTCTATGCAACTGTATATTAGAAAACTTATAACCTTGCAGAAGTTAAAAGAATAATTCCTTTATTGAGATTTTTTAAAACAAAAATAAAATTTATTGTAGTAATACTTTATCATAGCATTGCATAGGTTTAAAGTATGCACCAGGTAAATCATCATCTGTATATAATATATTTTTTACCACCAATAGTCCAATCTATCTTCACCATATACTTGACATCCTTTACCCAATTTTCCCATCCTCCTCACCCTTCCTTTCTGGTCACCACCATTTGATTCTATGGACTAAAAATCTATTTTTGTCTATTTTGATTCATTCTGTTTGTTTGGTTTCTCTCTTTATACCACATGAGTGAAATCATGTGATGTCTTTCTTCTTCTGACTCATCTCACTTAGCTTACTTCCCTCCAGGTCTGTCCATGTTGTTGCAAATAACAGGGTTTCATCTTTTTGCATAGCTGTGTAGTATTCCATTGTGTGTATACACCACGCCGTCTTTACCCATTCATCTACTGGTGGGCTGTTTACAGCTCTAGACTATTGCAAATAATGTTGCGGTGAATTTGGAGGTGTCTATAGCTCTGCAAATTAATGTTGCTGTTTTTTTAGGGTAAATAACCAGATAACAGGATCATAGGGAGTTTCTATTTTCAGGGTTTGTCTTTTTTTTTGAGAAATTTTCCATACTGCTTTCCATAAGGGTTGCACCAATTTATATTCCCATCAACAGTGTATAAGAGGTCCCTTTTCTCTGCATTCCTGATAACACTGTTTTCCAGTTTTAGGAATAATAACCGTTCTCACGGGTGTGAAGTGATATCTCATTGTTGTTTTCATTTACGCTTCCCTAGTAATAAGAAGTAGAACATCCTTTCATGTGCCTGTTGGCCATCTGTATGTCTTGCTTGGTGAAGTCTCTGTTCATTGTTCTTACCCATATATATGTAAATTGAATTGTTTGTTTTTTATTGTTGGGCTTTATGAGTTCTTTATTTATTTTGGATACTAACTCCTTGTCTGATATGTGAAGTACAGCTCTGTTAATCAGTTGGATGTCCTTTTTCCTTTTTTGTTTTTTTAAGAGGAAGGCAGGCAGGCAGGCAGGAAGGGAGAGAGAGAGGGAGAGGGAGAGGGAGAGAGAGAGAGAGAGAGAGAGAGAGAGAGAGAGAGAGAGAGAGAGAGAGAGAGAGAGAGAGAGAGAGAGAGAGAGAGAGAGGAAAAGGAGAGAGAGAGAGAGAAACATTTTTATTTATTTGTTCATTCTGGTTGTCCTCCCTGGCCCTGGGTCATGAACCCCGTAAGCCCCAGCTGCAGACTTAGCCCCTGAGCCATCAGGGTGTTCCTGTCCTTTTGTTTTGATGATAGTTTTTGTGGCTGTGCAGTCACTTTTTAATTTGCAGTCCCATTTGTTTGTTCTGGCTTTTGTTTCCCTTGACATTGAAGTCTAGTTCCCAAAGACACTCTGTCAAGGAATATATTGCCTGTTTGTTTCTTTGTATTTTATGGTTTCAGGACTTACATCCAAGACTTTAATAGACTTTGAATGGATTTTTTGGAATGGCACTAAATGGGGCCCTATTTCATTGTTTTGCCTGTGGTGACCCAGTTTTCCCAACACCATTTGTTGAAGAGACTGTCCTTGACCCGTTGTATGCTCTTGGCTCCTTTGTCATAAATTAGCTGTTCATAGTTGTGTGGGTTTATTTCTGGCACTCAATTCTCATCCATTGATGTGTATGTCTGTTTTTATGCCAGTACCATGCTGATTTGATTACGATTGCCTTGTAGTATACTTCCATTTCTGTTTGTTTCTCTCAAGATGGTTTTTGTTATTCAGGTTCTTCTTTGATTCCAAATAAATTTCATGATTTATTTTGTTCTATTTCTGTGAAGAATGTTATTGGGATTTCACTGGAGATTATGTTAAACCTGTACACTACTTTAGGTAACATGACTGCTTTAAGTGTGTTAATCCTTCCACTCTATGAGCATGAAAAGCCTTTCCATTACTTAGTGTCTTCTACATCTTTTACAAAGTCTTATAGTTTTGAGAGTATGTCTTTCACCTCTTTGGTTACATTTATTCCCAAGGTATTTCATTTTTTTTGATGCAATTATAATGGGGTTGTTTTCCTGAATTCTCTTTCTGTTAGTTTGTTATTCGTTTATAGAAACGCAACAGGTGCGTCCTGGAGGTGTAGTGGTTAAGCACTCCAGGTGTAGTGCACACATCCCAAGGGCTTTAGTTTGCAATCAGGGGCCAGAGTGAATAACCAAGGTGAACAACTAAAGTAAAAATAAATAAAAATGCTTCTTCCTCCTCTCTCCCTGTTTACCTGCCTAATTGCCTTCATTTCTACCTACACCTTTCCTTTAAAAAAATGCAACAGATGTTTTGCACATTAATTTTGTAGCTTGCCACTTCACAGTATGTATTATTTCAAATAGCTTCTTCCCTGTAGTCTTTTAAGTTCCCTCCATATGTTATCATGTCATCTGCAAATAGTGATAGTTTCACTTCTTTCTTTCCAATTTGGATAACTATTAGGTCCTTTTCTTGTCTAATTGCATTAGTCAGGATTGCCAACACTGTACTGAGTAACGGTGATCCTTTGCCTAATTTTCTTGTACTTTTTGCCTCGTTTGTTCTGTGTCTTTCTCTCTGAATACAAATACACACTCACCACCCCTTGAATCATGTGGAGACCAGTAGCAGACATCCTGACACTTTATTCTAAAATACTTTGGCCTGTAACTTCTGAAAATAAAGACATTCTTTTACAAAATCATCCACTATTATCCACCTTTGCAAATTAACAATAATTTTCTGACATCTTCTAATATCAAGTCAATATTCAAATTATTCTTTTTTTAAAGGAAAGGTATAGGCAGGAATGAAGGTAAGTAGGCAGATGGGCAGGAAGAGAGAGGAAGAAGAAACATTTTATTTTGTTGTACATCTTCTCCACCAGGGCATGCCTAAATTATTATTATTTTTTTTTTAAAGAAAGGGTGCAGGCAGGAAATCAAGGGGAGCCAGCACATTGGAAGAGAGAAAGAAGAGAAAGAGAAGCATTTATTTATTTAGTTGTTCACCTTGGTTGTTACTCCTGGCCCTGGATGTCCAACCCAGGTCCTTTAGGTGTATGTTGACTGTGCCTGCTGGAGGCATTGGAATTAATTGCTAAACCACCAGGGTGTGCCCTTATTCAAATTTGCTTAGTTGTTCCAAACACCCTTTATAGCTTTTTTCTTCCCCAATCCCCATCCAGGAGCCAATCCTGCAGAAGCATTGCATTTGGTTATTAATGTCTTTTAGTGTTCTTTAACACTGTTTTCAGGGCACTTGTGTTTTGAAGAATCAGATCCATTTTTTGGATTTTTCCTCACGTCATCATGGTGTTATTTAGCCTGTTCCTCTCTCCCTCCCCTTCTGTGAACATAGAGGGCAGTCTGGAGACTGAAGCAGGTCATGGAGTAATATTTATTGTGGCCTCATATTTGAATATGCACATCCCATAATATCCTATCATCCCATTTCTGGGTATTTACCGAAAAAAATATTTATTAAGGCCTCATGGGTGACATTGCCACTTAACCAAGGTCATGATGACTCAGTTGGTAATGCTGAATTGACTCCTGGTTAAGTCTGAATTGTATTTTGGTTTACATATGATGAGATAGTTTATTGATCATAATTCTAACGATTATTGGAAAGGGTAGAACTTGGTAAATAAACAAATGCCCTCTCACACTAAATAGAGAGCCATTTTTGTTGTTGTTTTTTAATAACAGAAACAAGTCATATTCCACAGATATGTGGTTATAGGGGTGGGAGGTGGTTGGATGGGTAGTAGGAGGGGGTAAGGAAGGCAAGAGGGGAAAAGATGGTGGTAAAATACACTGGACCCTGGTGGTTGAGTGTGCTGTGAAATATAGACTGAGATGCAATTTCAATATGTTAAAATTAATATAGAATTGTGAACAACAAAAAAATATATGTTACTCTTAAAAACATAAAAAAGAAGTCATATTCAAGTATAACTCTGATTTTATTGGGGGAAGTTTATATAAGACTTTCATAGAAGATGGAGTAAGTTTGATACTGATCTTATAGGCATAGTCTGAGAGACATTTCAGAGAAAGCTTCTGCATTTTATTTAAACACCCCTCTCTGCACCTTTCTACTTAATTAAAAAATATTTTTTGTTCCCCAGCTGCAGGTCTCCAACTCAGGTCCATGACTTTCATAACTTGACTTTAGTCATCTGAGCCATAAAGCCCCTTCCCTAGTTTTTTTAATTTAATATTTATTGAGGCAACTTTGCTTTATGCAATAGTATAAACCCGTAAGTACAGATACCCTATTCCACATATATATGAATATATTTATATATACACATATGTACATGCATATATATGTCACACACCCTGCCCACCACTAAATTACCATTGTCCATTGAACCCACCACCACTTGCCTCCAAACCCCACCCTGTTCTTTACTGGTCACCTCACTTCTACTGCCAGTGTCCAAGGCTGATGTTTGTTTTGTCTGTCCCTTTGTTTTGTCTTCTCATCACCTTCTATCTATAGGTGATGTTATTCTGTAACTATCTTTCTTTATTTGACTTGTTTCGCTTGGCATAACCCCCTCTAGTCCATCCAAGTTGATTCAAATGACAGGGTTTCATCTCTTCTAAGGGCTGTGCAGTATTCCATTGTGTATATGTACCGCATCTTCTTTATTCATTCATGTGATGTTGGGAATTTAGGTAATTTCCAGTTCTTGGCTATTGTTAAAAGTGCTGTAGTAAACATGGGGTTACATATATCTCTGTGAATTAATTTTTGTATTTTTTTTGGTAAATACCCAGAAGTGGGATGATAGGATATTATGGGATGTCCATATTCAATATTTTGAGGAATCTCCGTACTGCTTTCCATAAAGGTTACACTAATTTGCAGTCCTGGCAGCAGTGTAAAGGCATTCCCCTGTTTCTGCAACCTCACCAGCATTTGTTGTTTCCGGACTTTTGGATAATAGCCAGTCTGTGGTGTGAGGTGGTGTCCCACTGTTGTTTTGATTTGCATTTCCCTGATAATTAGCGAGTAGGAACATCTTTTCATGTGGCTGTGACCTGTATTTCTTCTTTGGGGAAATGTCTCTCCAATTCTTCTGCCTGTTTTTTGATTGTATTGCCTGTGCTTCCATTACTGAGTCTTACGAGTTCTTCGTATATTTTGGATATTAAACCCTTGTCAGATATATGGAACCCAAATATTTCCCAGTCAGTAGGTTGTCTTTTTGTTTCAATGATAGTTTCTTTCACTGTGCAGAAGCTTTTTAGTTTGATGTAGTCCCACTTGTTTATTTTTGTTTTTGTTTCCCTTAACGCTGGAATTGAGTCCCCGAAGACCTCCCTAAGGCTGATGTCATGGAATGAAATGTCTTTTCTTATGTTATCTTCCAAGAATTTTGTGGTTTCTAGTCTTACTGGAAACTAGTCCAAGTCTCTAATTCATTTTGAATTAATTTTTGTGTGTGTTGTTAGAGAAGGGTCTAGGTTCATTCTTTTGCAGGTGGCTGTTCAGTTTCCCCAACACCATTTATTGAGAGACTTTCCTTTCTTCTATACTCTTGCCTCCTTAGTCATAAATTAACTGTATGAGTGAGACCATTTCTGGTGATTCAGTTCTAGTCCACTGTGTCTGTGTGTCTCTGTTATTATTCCATTACCATACAGTTTTGATCACTATCACTTTGTGTCAATATCTGGGAGTGTGATATGTCAAAATTTGTTCTTTTTTTCTCCTGATTGCTTTGGTTACTTGGAATCTTTTGTTGTTCCATACAAATTAAAAAAAAAAATTGTTCTATTTCCTTGAAGTATGTCTCTGCGATTTAGATGGGACTGCCTTAAACCTGCATATTGCTTTACATAAGATCGTCATTTTAACACTATTAGTTCTTTCCAGTCATTAGCAAGGGATAGCTTTGCATCTCTTTGTATCCTCCTCTATTTCTTATAAGAAAGACTTACAATTTTCATTATATAGGCCTTTCATCTTTGTTAAGTATATTCCAAGATATTTGATTCCTTTTCCTCTCTTGTAAATGGGGGTCGTTTTCTTGATTTCATTCTCTTATATCATACTGTTAGTGATAACAATGTGGTGGATTTTTTGTGCATTGATTTTGTAGCCTGACACTTTATATTGATTAATGATTGATTAATTCTAGTAGTTTTTTTAAAAAATGATTTTATTGAAGAAAGATTGCATTTTAACATTAACTTGTTTTGAAGTATACATGATACAAAATTTATATCTGTATATAGTCCAGTAGGTTTACCACTATTTCCTTTTATTTTTCTTTCATTTTACAATTAATCCCCTTTACACTGTTTCCCCACACTCTCCCTCATCTCTTTCTGTACCTCTGATTTGCCTCCCTTTCCACCCCTTCTCCCCCAACTAAAAGTCTATTGCTGTTTAGATTAGTTCTCTCTCTCTCTCTCTCTCTCTCTCTCTCTTTTTTTTTGAGTCTGTTATTGTTTTATTTAGATCATTGGTTTGTTTTCTATCGCTATACACCTCATATGAGTGATATCATACAATGACTGTCTTTCTCCTTCTGGCTATCTTGCTAAGTATAATTCTCTCCAAGTCTCCATGATTGATTAAATCTAGTATTTTTTTTTTAATTTTCTACATGTATAATCATGTCATCTGCAAATAGTAATAGTTTTATTTTCTCCTTTCCAATTTGAATTTTTTATTTCTTCTTTTTGCCTACTTGTTCTCAGACCTCCAGTACTATATTAAATAGCCATGGTGAGCGTGAATAACCTTGTCTTGTTCCTGATCTTAGAGGAAATGCTTCAAAATTTTCATCTTCGAGTAAGATGTTGACAATGGGTTTATCATATATGGCCTTTACTATGTTGAGGTATGTTCCTTATTTCCTAATTTTATATAGAGTTTTTATCATAAATTGAATCTTGTCCATCCATCCATCCATCCATCTATCCATCTATCTACTCAACCAACCAACATTTTTAAATGAACTCCTTCTGTGTGTCTGAGACTGTGTAAGTTAGGGCTGGGGGAATAGGTAGTGATTGAAACAGACAGAGTGGTCTCTGTGCTGATGGAGTTTGCCTTCTGGTAAGAGACAGACAAATGGATGAAGCAACATTAGCTGTGATGTGTGCTGTGAAGAAAACTAGAGGCAGATAAAGGAATGGAGAGTAAGATGTAGAATTGTAGTGAGGAAGACTGGAAAGTTTTTTGTTTTTTTTTTTAAGAAATAACACAGACCTGAATGTTGAAAGAGTAAGTCCCACAACCTTCTCAGAGAAAACATGCAGATGGAAGGGACAGCACATGGAAAGGCTCAGGGGCAGGAGGAGCTTAGCAACTGTGTGTCAGTTCATCAGTACAAATATGTGAAGAGGAGACCATGTCTGTAGATCAGTCTGGTCAGTCCTGTTACTGAGAGCTCACATCTTGAAAGATGAGTTTTTTCCTGTGCTGGCAAAGAAAGGGACTTACTGGGCTTCCCAAGGTGACTGAGTAGTGGGCAGTCTCGGGAGATGGGTTCTTAGTCCCCAGAGATGGTTGAGTCAAGGCAAAATAACTACCTGGTTGGTGGAGTTTAGTTAGAGCTGTCTATGTATTTCAAGTATTCCACCAAAATTCATACAGGCAGAAGAGGAATGTGTTTTTAGAATAATCACATATGTTGGTGAGATCACCATCATATTTTTATTTTTTTTTTATATGGGGGAAAGCTACTGACTAATGATCTCTTTTATTAATGTCAATTAGTATCATGAAATTATCCTACTGATTCTATTAGTTTTTCAGCTCTTATTTTATTTTGGTGAGGAAGAATTCTTCCAGGCATATAATCATAGCATCTGGAAGTTAATGAAATTTTGCTTCCTCTTCCTTTCCAATTGGTAAAACTTTTTTTTTTAATTTGTCTAATTGGATGGCAAATGCTTCCTAACGAATGTTAAATAATCAGGCTATTCTTACCTTATACTGACTTCATTGGAAATGCTCTAATGTTTCTCTTGAAATGTGATGTTGGCTTTTGGCTTGAGCTATTTATTTCATAAGGACGTTTCCTTTTATTCTTATTTTGATAAGAGTTTTTTTTTTTTTTTTAAATCCGTGGCCCAGGTCTCAAACCTGCGTCCTTGGGCTTTACATGGTTTGCACCTTGCCTCCTTAGCCACCCAAGACACAAGGAGTGTCAGTAAGAGATATTTTAAAAGTCTGGAATAAGTGTTAAAATTTAAAGATTGGCATAAAGAGATATACCTTTTCCTTTTGATTCTGTTAATAAGTGGGTTATATTGATAGAGTTCCTAATATTGACCCATCTTGCATTCTTGGAATGAGCTATATTGGGTTGTAAATCTGTATTTCTTATAATAAAATAGTATCTTAAACCACTTGACATCATTTAAACTAATGTTCCATGAAGAAACAGTTGGTTTATCCTGTGGCTTACAGTAATGCTGACAGAATTGCTTTATTTCCACTTGGGAAGTTTGACCTAGAGGGATGAGCAAATCATTCATTCATTAGACCAACATACCACTTTTGAATGTTTGTGCAAAACACTGCTGGATGGATGACTTCCAGAGCCCCCTTGTAGCTTGGAGATCTAGTGATTCTGTTGTCAGCAGTTTTTGTTACAAGCGACAGGAACACAGTTCCTCCTGGATTAGCAACATCGGGGTCTGTAATGGCTCATTTAATGGAAGGTCCAACAGTAGATAGCTTCAAGCATGACTGGACCCAGAGGCTCAGTGTTTTCAGTCCTCGGTCTCACTCTTTCCTTCACTGGCTCTGCTTTCTTCTATATTGGCTTCATTCCTAGGAAGAGTTCCTCCATGTGATGCCTCCCAGAAGTTTCAAGCTGACATTCTTCCACAGCTGTGGAGTGAGTTTATCCTTGTTCCACCAGGACTTCTCAAGTAGACTTCCCATATTTGTTCAGCTTGGGCCACATGCGCTCTCCTGGAACTTGAGGGAGGGATGGGGGTGGGTTGGACAAAGTCAGCCTCACCTGGGCCCATGGACTGGGAGTAGCAGGGAGGTGGTCTTCCAGTGAGAATACCAAGGGCTGTGACTCCCAACACGGAGAATCAGATGGTGGGAGGGAGAAACACTCAATGTCCATACCACCTGGGCCAGTGGTCCCCACTCTTCTGTGATCTTTACTGTCCTTTTTCACAGGTGAGAGGGAAGGCGCAAGGGGTGGTGGTGGTTCCTGCCCAAGAGCCTGGCAAGAATCAGATTTCTAAGCCCCTCTCTGGAGTTCTAGGCCTTTCTTGTTTCACTGAATTACTAATAGAAACAGGTGTGGAGAGTTAAAGCTCTAGCTGGTCTCATCACCTTGCAATTTGATTGTTAATAAAGGATTTCCTGGGGCTCACCCTCACGCCCAACCCCTTAGCCGAACATAATACTCCATCTTGACAACTGTATTGTTCTCTTTTCATTCTGAATTTTTTAGAAGGCAGACTCTTTTAAAAGTGTGCCTTTGATAGGATGTGAGATGTTTATTGTAGCAACATTTCGGTTTGAAAAAACCTTGTCTGGCCTTGTCATCTCTTTAGATACCTTTTTTAAACCCTCATTGAGTGATAAATTATCTACAGCCTGTGTGCCAACTTAAGTGCAAAGCTCATGGCATGTCTACCTATGCCTGAACCCCTCCAACCCACCTAGGGCACTTGTCCAAATGCTCTTCACTGTGCCCACCCAGCCTCTCTGCTAGCCCCTCGCCCCCTCCACCCCTCCTCCTCTTAGAACCGTAATCTCCTCACCATTTTCTCACACCACACCCAGGAACTCTCTCCTCCTGCACAGACCCGAATCCACCTTAGAAACTGCTTCCCGAAGGCTCGCTTTGTTTTGGGAGCTGGGCACCTAGTGTCCCGGAGGAGAAATAGCTGCTGGCAGAAATAGCTGACAGCCCACCATCTACTCATGGAGCTGAAAGCCTCTGGCTCTCTTGTTCCTCTTTCACGAGCAAGGAAACTGAGGCCCCAGGAGAGAAGGGATCGGCCAGACATCAGCTGATGCAGGATCTAGGCCAAGCTGATGCCAGCCACAGCCGTCCCTCCCACTCAGTGACTTGGGTGGTTTAATTGTTGAATTTGGCCATTCTCACCCCTCGTTTCATGATACTCTTGGGGTTTTTCTTTTTCTGGAAAAATCTTGAAATTCTGAGCAAGAGGGTATGTGTATATTAGAATGAATGCAGATGCTGTACTCTAACCCTTTTTTGTTGTATTTTTAAAGGAAACAGGCAGGCAGGAAGGGATAGGAGGAAGAAGCACTTCATTTAGTGAGTGGTTTATTTTGGTTGTTCCCTCCAACCCTTGGTTGTGAACCCATGTTCTTGGGATGTATTTGGCTTGTGCTGACTGGAGGTGACAGTCTCACCCACTAGGCCACCAGGGCACACAGGGTTCAAATTCCTGCTCTTTTTTCTGGACTTGGGCAAAGATGTGAAGCTCTCCGAACCTCAGGGTCTCTATCAATACATAGTATAATACTAATACCAACTTCATAGCATGGTGGTGAGGACTAAACGAGGTGATCTGAGTCACATGCTCAAGGCACTCTCTGGCACCTGCTCTTTTTACATTTGAAAAGCCAGGTTACTAGCATTTCTTGGGAGGAGGTGAGAAGGGACAAAAAAACTGAAAATTCATGATTTCTCCCCAAATGTGAACAATTCAGCCTAGCTCTAATTTTACAGTCCTAATTTAGTTTAGTGACTAAGGATAGCATGGTGTTTAAGAACACAGACTCTGGGCATGGGCTTCTTGGTTCGAATCCTGACCGTACCATCCTGTAACCTTGAGATAAGGACGGAAAAGGTCTTACTTTAGAGAACGTTCTGAGGATTCAGGGAGATAATGCATGTCACAGACTTCCTTTGCTCAGTTTCTTAGTTGATGTGCAGTACATGTGTAATACATTTTCTTATTATCACCAGCTCATGGACATATAGTTCATTTTGACCTTTGAACATGTTGCTTGAACGCGGGCTCCCTGTGCTGGCCGGTCACTGAAATTTACCTCCCAGCCCTGTCTCTCCTCATGTTTGTGTTCATAAGGGAATCGGGAAGAGAAGCCTGCAGGCTTGGGCAGCAGCACCCTCTAGAAGCTGCAGAAAGGTTGGCTCTTGGAGGAGCATGAATGGGCCACTCTCCTGGGCTGAGTATTTGGTCTGTTGGGGACAATGTGTGGCTTTCACTGGTGACTCATCCTCGGGCAGCAGTGACCAGATCATGGGAAAAGCGGAATAGAGTTCAATCGCATGTGTGCCAAATGGGCATCTCCGTCACTGCCCGGTGAGCGGAGCTGGAGCTGGTGGGGGTGGGGAGGGTTTATTTCTTCGAGCAGCGAAGAGTGAACTCCACTATAGCAGTGGGTCAAGTTGAGCAACTGAAAGGATGTGAGAAAATAAAACATGCTAGCTGGGCGGGCTCGGCGTTTTTATTTTGAAAACCACTTCTTCCAGTTCTGAATTGGCCCCTTGAACTGCAGGGCGCTGTGCCAGCTAACCCACATTTAATTAGAAACGGGGTTAGTGGACATTCTCTTTCTCCCCAGCATGCCCTGAGTGTTGGACCCCTTCCCGCGGCTGGCACAGTAGTGGCCATTTACACAGTCCTGGCTGTCTGGACGCTGAAATCACATGGGTGAATATACATTCCTCTCCCTACCTCCTCCCACTCCCTCCCCATCCATCTGCCAGTTTTCCAGAGAATGTGACTTCCCCCTTGATTTTGCTAACCATCACTGTCCTTTGTTTATCTTTGCCTCTGCTCTTTGGAAAACACCTCAGTGCATCCTCTCTGTTAGATGTGTATTTTCCTTGATAGCAGATGTTTTTAACTGCGTGAAGTTATGTGGATTTCCTTTTGTCTGGTGACATCC
>RJWH01007628.1:0-38222 GCA_004363575.1 Solenodon paradoxus | reverse complement strand
GACATGCACAGGGGCCACCTATCAGAACTACTTCCCTTCTTTTCCCTTTCTATATAAGTCCCTCCATTTTAATAAAATTTTGCAGCTTGATCAGAATTCGTTGTCTTGCTGTCATTTTTCGCACCTCTTGTCCCACCCCTTTCATCCGTTCTAGGTGGATCTCCGGACCCCAGCTGACAATTCCGCAGGTCGGACACACCTGGCTAACAACATACTCACCCAGGAGGAATTCTTAGACAGCAATATAGCCCTAAAGAAGTCCCAAAAATCCTTTCTCCTGGCTTAACCTTATCCATCAGGGCATTCAGCGTCTCAACATTTCACATAGAGGAAATATAACTGACTGCTTCTTACGTGCCTTTCTCGACCGCTCCCCAATTGCAGCAGTCCCTATACCCACCCCTCTTATTGTCTCAAAGTCCCCAATATCCTTTCCCATGAAAGAAGTGCCACTCTTCCGGGACTTGATGGGCGACCCCGAGGTATGTTACGCTGCCACAAGTTCCTCCTCCTGCAACCAGACTGTGCAAGTCTCGGGAACCACCACCAGCCCTCCAGGTACATTTTTTTGGTGTAATGGGACGTTGTTACGGACCATCAATTCCTCCTCCGCCTTTCCATGCTATCCGACTGTGCTAACCCCACAGCTTATGCATTATGGTGAAGGAGAACTTGAGGCCAAGTTGGCCAGGCAGAGGGAGAAACGGGCTGTCTTCTTGCCTATGCTCGTGGGCCTAACCTTCACCACCACTTTGATAGCTGCTGGAATAGGCAGCGCAGGCCTGGCACACAGCCGACAAACCACCCGCCAACTGCGGGCTGAGCTAGAGCAGGCCCTTGCTGCCTCTGTCACCTCCCTAGCCTCTTTGCAAAGACAAATAACCTCAGTAGCCCAGATCGCTCTGCAAAACCGCAGGGCCCTTGACCTCCTAACAGCAGAAAAAGGGGGAACATGCCTTTTCTTGCAGGAGCAGTGCTGCTTTTACGTAAACGAAAGCGGCCTGGTAGAGGAAAACATCGACACTCTCCAAAATCTTAAAGACAAGTTGAAAAAGGGCTACACCCCTCTAGAAATAGAGACCCCATGGTGGCGCTCTCTGATTTTTTCCACTTTAGCCCCAATTGTTGGGCCAATTTTGATAATCTGTGTATTACTAATGCTTGGCCCATGCTTTCTGAGATTCCTCCAGGACAGGATCCGCGAAGCCTCCCGGGTTACCTTCCACCAGATGCTGCTCCAGACCAGAGTCTACTCTCCCGTCCAGACCGGGCCAGACAACGCCAACCTCTGACCCTTCCCCTCTACGCCCCACCTGTCAGAACGATCACGGCGCCCCTTTATCCTATCAAAGAGGTTGGAATGTTAGGCTGGCCCAGAAGGACAAAATGGCGGCCATACCCAGGAAAAAGGAAGCTGACGAAACCACACCTGGAATCACAGGACCAATCCCCAATCGCCACGTATGAAGCCCGCGAAATTCTTTTGCATAAAGATCGCGCTTCCCTTTGTTGGGGCGCGACTTCCCCGGCCCTCGTTCTGCGGACCGGAGAACCTCGCCCGGGTGCGCAAACCCCAATAAAGCCCTGGCTATTGGACTTTTTGTCTAATTGACTTTCTTTCCTTGTGAAGCTCAGAAAAAACCTTTCAGAAGGAACTTTCTCGGCATCCCAGGTGATGACTAAAACTCTCATATACATCTCTCATTGTGTGTCATCAAGGTATTTTTTAAATGAGCTCAAAATACTGGACTTTCAAAGTAGGAAAAGTCAATATTCATAATCATTTTTCAGTCTTGAATTTACATAATGAGAATGAGGAGAAAGCAATACAAAACTATAACTCTCATTGACCTACCAACAATGAGAAATTGAGTTGTCTATCCATACTTCTGTGTGAGGGAGAATGCACACAAAGACTTTAAGTGCCTTGCTGCCAGAAAATTCCAGAAGGATTATTGTGAATACAAGCATAATCTGTTCTATATTCTCCTTACCCTCAATGTTTGACCCTTCCTTTTCTTCCTTTCTTAACTCTGCCCACCCGTATCTCTACCTATCCATCCTTCCATCAATACTTCCATTACTCTTAAACTCACTCCAAGTATGCATGATTCCATTCATTCAGTTATGTCACTAAAATAGTGAGTCCTGCATTCAAAGAACAGAAGAAACTACCTGCCATGTAAAGCTTCTGTTATACAAAAATCAAAATATGCTATTAACTCTTTTTTAGGAACTTCGGGAAGAAGTTAATTGATATTTTGGTATGATTTTTCCTTCTTTTTGAATTCTAAAATAAAACCATTAGGGAAAGATTTAAATATGTCACACAACTCTGATGAGCATCATTATATAATTAGTACACTAGTTGCTTTTTGAAGTTGCTTTGTGCTGTTCTCAGCCTTTTGATTATAATACTAATGGCTGGAAATGCCTGAGCCATCGTGATTTTTCATAGACTATTCCTATTTTCAAGCCAACATTAAGACTAAACTGCTCTTTTGGCTATTATAATTGTAAGCTGCCCTTTAGCATCTGAGCTCTTATCAGCTGGAATAACTTGCAAATAAACATCTGACAGGATTAGTAGAAGAAAAAAGAAAATTTAATGACAAAAGGAGAACTTAAAAGGTTCTAAATTCTGAGGTCAGTGGATCAGACCGAGGACTTACATTCTGTTGAGTAACAGTAAAAGAAAATGTATATCAGAGAGTGAGAAGAGTTTCACATAAAACAGGGGATGACTTTACCTTTAATAGTAAAGTGAAGTTTTTTTAGAGAGGAGGAGAAATTCGTAGACACACTAACATCTCTATTAAGACCTTCCTAAACTACATTTCACTAAAGCATAGGAAAAAATGATCACTTTTTTAGGAGAAGAATAGAAGGTTAAAGAAAAAGCATGAGTTTCTTCTATTCAGAGGTTGATATTTTGTTCAGTACAAAATAATCTGCATGTTAGAGCAAATCCTCAATAGCAGAACAATTCTGAGAGTTGAAGTAATCTGTCTTGTTCCACTTCAAAGATTTTATATAAAGAATAATCGAAAAAATACTTTTTTCTTTATCTCCTTTGAAGAAACAAAATTAAAGAATAGGAAATTCAAAAACAATTACATCTTCCAGGAAAATAAATAGAAAATAATCACATACACCTTATGAAAGCATTCAGAAAAATCCCGAGAAGACCTTAAATTTATACCTCATTTGAAGGTCATATCAGATTGTTATCAAAAATTAAAAATAATAACAAAAAAATTGCAAACACTGGAGAAGGGCAATCTCATTAGCATAACTATCACATTACTAGATTCAAATGTATAGTTTTCAATAAAAATGACAAGATAAAGAATCAGGAAAGTATGACCCATTCACAGGGGAAAATATAACCAAAAATCTGTCCTGACATAAGACCTGACGATAAATTTACAAGACGAAAACTTTGAAACAACTGTCATAAAGATGTTGAAAGATATAAAGAAGTGAAGAGAAGATTTTTAAAAAGATAGTCCGCGAGCAAAGTAAATATAAATAAAGATAGAAATGTGAAAATGAAACAAAAAATAAGCCTAGGAGTGTTAAAAATATTGAAATGAGCATTTCACTAGTGGAATTAAAAATAGATTTCAGCAGACACAAGAATCATCAGTGACTTGATGATGATGATAGGATCATGGAAATTATAAAATCTGAACAATAAAAAGTAAAAAAAAATTGAAGACAAGAGTAATATCTAATAGACCAACATACACATTGAATGAGAACCAGAGGGAAAGAGATAGAACTCAAGAGAGAGAATATTTCAGGAAACAATGATTGAAAACTTCCCAAATTTAATGACAGACTATATATAAACATCCAGAAAGGTCAATAAATTCCAAATAAAATTAACTCCAAGTGTCTAACATGTAGAATCAGTAAAAATTCAAAATTTCAAAAGACAGAGAATATGAAATCATTTAAAAGTGACTCATCACGTAAAAGCAATAGTCACTAAGATTATCAATAGATTTATTGAACTTTGGAGGACAGAAGGCTCTTGCTGATACATTTAAAATGATCAAAGAAAAGAACTGCTACCACTCAATTATTTAAAAAAATGATTATACCTTGCCATTGTCAAGAACATGAATGGAAAATTGAGGAGACTATGCTAAGTGAAATAAATCAGAAGGAGAAAAACAAATAACTTAAGATTTAACTCACATGCAGACTTAGAAGAAGCAAAGCAAACACACAAAATAAAAGCAAATCCTTACACTAACAACACAATGGTGGTTGCCAGAGGAGAAAGGATTGTGAGTTGGAGGGATAAAATAGGCAGAGGTATTTGATTGTTGGTGGAAAGCAGCTCAGCACCTGGTGATTTGTGTAAGGTGCCATATACATTTGTCAAGCCATGAAGCTGTACACCTAGAACTTATGTATATGCCAATGTTATCTCAAAAAATCAAGTAAACAACAAGTAAATGCTATACCCTAGAGTAAATAAAAAACCTTTGATTATTAAGAAGAAGAAAAAAACTATCAATCACAAATGCTGTATCCAGGTAACTGTACTTAAAATCTAAATGACAGTGCGCCTGTGAGGCTCAAGCAGCTGAGACACAAGCATGTGGACCAGCACAATCCCAAAGACCCATGTTCACGACCCAGGTCTTGGGTGAAAAACCCCAAATAAGTAAAGATATTTCTTCTTTCCTTCCTTCCTTCCTTAGAATGCTTCTTCCTCCTCCCTCTTCCTTCCAACTTTCCCTTTTAAAAAAGTGAAATTAGGATGCTCTTTAGATATAAAGGAGGGAGTTTATGACCACTAGGCCTGCATAGGAAGAAATTCTTAAGGGACTCCTGAGGGCAAAATGAGAGACCACAAGCTAGTAACTCAAAGCTGTACAGGAAATAAGAGATTTCAATAAAGGTACATATATGGGTAATTATAAAATCTAGTTCATAGTAACAATGGTTAGTAGTATCTTTTTGTTTTCTAAATGATTCAAGGAGACTGTAGATTACAGTATCAATGATTAGCATAACAGCTAGTAAAATTATAACTTTCGTTTATAATTTCAGATTATGTTTTCTACAGATTGGATAGATAATACATTTTAAAAAATCATTAGTTTATGATTTAGAGCACACATTATATATATATTATATAAAGATATAATTTTTGGACATCAACATCCAAAAGATGTGAGAACAAAACCATAAGTAAATAGAGCTTTTTATGTTATTGAAGCAAACTCATGTGTTTCAAATATGAGAATCAGGCATTGAAGATATTAAATGTGATCACCATACTAGCCATAAAGAAAATAGATATTGAGTATTCACAGAACAAATGAGAAAATAATTTAAACACTTCACACAAAAAAATCAAGTTAACACAAAATATTAATGCTATAAACAAGAAGCAAGCAGTATACAAAGCATATAGAAAACAAGTAGCAAAATGTCATTTGTAAGTTTCTCCTTATCAGTTACTTTAAATGTAAATGGGTTAAACTCTCCAATCAAAAACAAAAATTGGCCAAATGAATGAAAACATATGATCTGATTATATGCTTTCTATAAAATTCATTATATATTCAAAGACACAAATATAATGACAGGGAAACAGTGGAAAATATATCCCATATGGATGACTGAAAGAAAGTAGGAATGGTTATACTAATATCCAACAGTATGGACTTTAAATCAACAAGAGATGAAGAACATTATGTATTAGCAAAAGATTCAATACAGCAAGAAATATAACAATTATAAATATACACACATGCAGATCATCAAAATATAGGAAGCAAAATCAAAGAATATTAAAGGGAGAAACAGATAGTTCCACAAAAATACTAAACACTTTGATATCTCATTTTCAACAATGACTAGAATAACCAAGCAGAAAATAAGAAAGGTCATAGAGGACTTCGACAAAACAATAATCAACTACATTTTTTTTTTTTTGATGGAAGGCAGCAGGAAGTAATTAAAATAGGCAGGTAGCAGGCAGGAAAGAAGAGCAAAGCAGAAGTAGTATTTTTTTTTGTTTAGCTGTTCATTTTAGTTGTTTCCCCAGGTCTGTGCAGGGAACCTGAGTCCTTGGGTTGTATGTGGACTGTGTACCAGGCACGGGCTTACCACCTAAGCCACCAGGGTACACCAAATTATCTACTTTAATAGACATATAGAATTTTCTACCTGCAATGATATTATGACTATTTTTCTCACGTGTATATTAGATTGCTTTCCGGGATATGTTAGAGCACAATAAATCTCAATAAAATTTAAAAGATACATAACATCCAAAATCTTTTTTGACCACAATAGGATGAAGTTAAAAATTAACAACAGAAGGAAAACTGGAAATCTCACAAACTGTGGAAGTTAAAGAACATACTTTAAAACAATCAATGATCATAGATAAAACCATTTAAAAATTTCATAGTACTTAAAGATGAGTCAAAATGAAAACACAATGTCCAAAATTTCTAGGATGCAGCATAAGCCGTGGTAAAAGGGAATTTTATAGGCCACATAGATTCACATTAAACAAAGCTATATCTCAAATCAAACCTAAAGTTACAACTTCAAGAACTGAAAGAAGACCAAACTGAACCCAAATCTTTCAGAAAGAAAGATATACTGTGATTTCATGAGAAAAACAAAATAGAAAATAGAAAGAAAAATCAACAAAGCCAAAAGATAGCTGTTTAAAAAAATAAATGAAATTTACAAAAGTTGAGCTAGATGAAAAGAAAAATTCTCAAATTACTAAAATTCAATGGGAAAGTGGAGGCACTGCCTCTAATTCTACAGATAGATGAAAACTAATGAAAAACAGGTAGCTATACAAGTACAAAGAAAAGTTCTCCTTACATAAAATGTCTTTAATGTGGCTAATACTTCTTTTCTATACAAATTTAAACCACACTAGAGAGTAGTGCTTACCAAAATGATCAATAACAGTGTATAGGCATTTGCTATTGGAGGCCAGATCAACAGAGTCTAATAAGATATCTGGCCCTTGCACAGGAATTCCAGAATCATCTTGTGCATTTCTTGTCTTGGTCTCAAAATCATTGAATTCTCAATGAGCACTTTAGTAGAAAAGGGCATTTAAAAAGCAAAATACAGTTTCTAAAAGTACTCTTTACTGATGAAATGTCATTATTTAAAATTCCTTCTCAATGGAAAGAATAACTATAGATGATAGATGATAGGTAGGTAGATAGATGATAGATGACAGATGAAGATCAATAGAGCTAGTTATGGACATAATTGATATGGATATAAATATTGAAATGGATATCAATATTCATCAATATTTATACAGGTATCAATATCTAAACCTCTCTATGTAGCTCTGTTTATATTTAGTTTATAAAAAAATTATAAACTCATACAGCTACCTTTAATTCCCATACAACACCACAGAGGTGGTTCTAATTTTACCTATTTCCACATTTGTAATTCCAGTTCTTTTTTTCTTTAGAGTGACAATACAAATATTTAAAACACTATGCTCGAAAGACAATTCGTGCATTTATTTCACTACATTAAGGTTATTTTATATATTTGAAAACTTTTTGAGTTCAATTGCTTCTCTTTTCATTCTATATTTCATTACTTATTTTTAATTAAATATGCATTTCATGTACAAAACACTAACATGCTATCTAAAGTGAAACTGTCAAAGGTAATTCATAGAGCCGTCATCAATTTTTCTGACTTTCCACCCCTACTCCAGCAATGACCTATAGATAATCTATCATGTCATACTCTTATTTATACTTCCTCTGGCAAAGGAATGCTAGTAGATATGTATTTTTTATTCGCCTCTCCTTTTCTCTTTGAGAAAAAAATAAAGTGAGCATACGTGCTGTTTACTCTTGTACCTTTTCTATTTTGCTTAACAATATGAGCACTCACTCACTCAGATTATGGCTGTCTTAATCATTATAGTTTATAGTTCCCAATTAAGTCAATGTGCACAACAGATCCATTCCTCAATATTAATTCTATTTTTAAATATTAGTAATAATAGTCCTTTATATGTGATACATTATAGGTATTTTTCTTCTACCTTTTAATTTGTGTTTTGACAATATTCAGAGCTAATGTAAAACTTTTTAAGGATGTTAGATTAGCTAAGTTTAATTTTCTTTTTCATATTAGGAGTTTTGTGTTATATTTAGAAAGTGTTTACATACACATAGGTTTTGGAGAAATTCGATGCTACATAGACCCAATATGTTATCATTATTTATATTAAATCTCTAACATTTTTATAGCATAACCAGCATATGGTGCGTAGTATAAGTCAAATACTGTCTTTTTCAAAATGATATATATAATTGAACAAGGATTATCTGTTCCAGATAACATGCCAGGTGCTTTGATATCCAGATAAATAGGACATTGCATGTTTAGTTAGTATTTTGTGGCTGAGCAAAGGGGAAGGCTACATGGGAGAGATCACAAAATGGAGTCACTGTTGACAAGGAATTTAAAATGGCACTAGATCATTAAGGAAATGCAGTCTTTGCATATCTCCTTCTCAAGAAACATAAACTTTCAAAACTAAGCTTAAGAAAAAGCCCAGTGTTCCAGAGAAACACCTACTGGTATTTGTCAATGGACATTTCTATTTGTAAACTACTTTAGTAACCAATCATGTTAGTCAGATAAAAGTTTCACACACCAGAATCAATCATTATTTGGTAAATGTCACACATGACTTGATGTGTTTTACTTTTATAAATCCTACACCTTCTCCCAGACCCCCGGTCCATGAATCAAGGGCCACTTGAACGTATCTCCTGGTGGAAATCCTTAAAGCCTCAAACACTTGACTTTTTGTTTGGATTTGACCATATATTTTCCTGTTTAACAAATAATTTCAATATTGTAAAAAGAACTCTTCAAAAGAGTATGCAATGAGCCCTCTTGTATGTGGTATCAGGTTCAGTTCCACTAATATGCATTCGTTAACACTGAGTATTTAAAAAATGAGTAGAATATTTTTTATTCAAACAGGGTGAAATGATATTTCGGAAAGGCCGCAGCACGACCAAAGGCACGGAGTACAAAATACAGGGTGCTGAGGTGGGTTTGAGTCAGATCTTCAGCTTCCTGGCCCCACACAGCCACCTGGCCACCACGCCCAGCAGCTTCCCATAGTGACCAGGGTGACCCCAGCCGGCACTAGAAGACATCAGCAGGTTCTGCTCACGCCATGGCTGCTGGAAGGCGTGGGGTTTGAGGTCCGCTGCACCCCCTGTCTAGAGGACGGGTTGATCCAGCCCACCAGCTGCTGGGCAGGGGTCCGGGGCTGGAAGCTCCTAATGGTGCTGGCAGCCACTGCTGCGGATTTGTACCTATTAACAGAGACAAAATCTGGCATAAGTCACGTGGTCTCAGAAAACTTAGCAATCTTGTATCTCAAACACACAGACTATGCACCATTTGAACAAAAGACTCCCTTTTAGGAAAAGATATTGGCCTGGCCCTGCCACTGTCTAGATGGATCCCCTTGAAAAATACAAAACAGCATCTACATGCAAAGATCCATGCTTAGTGCAAAAAGTGCTAAATTATCCACAAGGGCTAATGGGTGCTAGTTCATATGCTAAAATGCATAGAGCAAGGTAAAAAAATTAAAAAACTGGTTAATAATAGAAGCAAAAGAAGGACAAACTTCTCTAAAGTATATTTTTAACAAGCAAGGAATAAGAGAGAGAAAAGAAAAATTATAGTGAAATGGTCAAGATAAAAAAATTAGGTGATACAATCAGAAATAAAACATTCTCAGCTGAAAACTTTAAAAATCTAACATTATTCTAAAACAGATTTTCTAGCAGAAAAAGTGAGAGCAAGAATGGCTTTTGTGCCTGTCTACATCACAGTTTCTAAATTATCTAACATCAGGTGAGAAACCTTAGTGGTCCACACCAACACTGGTAGAAATGCTGACAGTCAGCTGGCCAGACCTGAGCAGAATGCTAGGAAAGGGAAATCCAGAGCCAGAAAATAATAGACCAATGTAACTGTTTTATCCCAGCCATCAGCACAGACCCACAGTGGTACCAACCCAGGTTAACATACCAAAAGCCAGGAAGCCACTACGATTAAGTTTAAAGTCCAGGTAAACTACTAAAAGGAAATCAATCTAAGAGGATACCCCTGATAGACAGGTAAAAAGAGTTGTCCCACCCTAGAATGCGTGATGACTAATTGGAGTGGAAAGCAACCTTCTACACCCCTTAAAACTGAGATTTCTCCCCAATTGTCATTTCTCCCCTTTTGTAGGACCCACTCTCTTTGGGAGTGCTTTTTTCCTCTCTCGAAATAAAACCTTTTGTTTCACTCTGTACTTAAACCTTCCTTTCTTTTATGTGACATCCAGGCTGGTGCTCTGGAAAAATCTTTCCAGAGACACAAGCTCCCAAACAACTGAGGAAACAGGTACGCGCGCACCTGCACATGCTGTATCAATGTGGCAGATATTCAGAGGAGCTCACAGTGTAGCAAGACTCCACCAGTACACGTAGGAGTAACCAAATATTAAATTGAGAACAAAGGTGCATCCCCTATCTTAACAATTAAGATGAAATATTCCATAGTCAAACACCTATATCTTAAATGATCCCAAACTGGGCATGGTTTGCTCTATGTAATGTGCAATAAATGAAAATAAAATAGAAGTTTCAGTACTTATAGTCTGCTAGACATAAAGGGACCCTTTGGATCTGTGCAACATATTAAAAATGTTAACACAACCCAATAGAGATAAAAAGAATGCTTTCAAGATTTAACACCATTGCGTAGAAAAATGAATATATCTAGGTAAGGTGCATTTATCTCTATTGGTTATCCATCTCCATATATTATCAAATAAAGATTATCAAACATTCACCTATAACTAGTCACCTATATCTATTCACCTATATAAATTCATCTACATGTATTTACCTATATATGATATATATACATGTATACACACACACATATATATATATATGTACACATATGCCTGAAAAATATACTATAGGGTAAAATTATTGGGAAGGATTCTGGGAAAATGCTAGAGTAGCAAACACCAAGATTTTGTCTCCCCACATAAACCATAGTGGTGCTGGAAATCTATCTAAAATAAGTATTTTGAACCTTCTACAGTCAAATGAAAACTATCAACATCTGGAAGAAAGCTAATAACAATAATCATTAAAATTATCAGTAGATTTATTTTTTAAAAAAAGAATTGTTGCCATTTGCACAAACAAGGATGGAAATGAGGGGATTATGCTAATTTTAGTAAGTCAGAGGGAGGAAGACAAATGCCATATGATTTCACTCATATGTGGAATAAAAAGAAACAAAATGACCAACCAAATGTAGACAATGAAATTCCTGAGAATGACAGTATATGGTGGCCACTTGAGGAGAAGAGGGTTCAGGGTGGGAGGTGAGGTCCAAGTTGGGAGGGCTGCTTGTTTGGTGGTAGATGGAGACTGAGACTGAGACTGAGAGAGAATTTAAGACATTCCCAGGCAAATCAAAGCTGAAGGAATTCATGACCAGTAAATTCATCCGCTAAGCAAGAAATGCTCAAGGCTGTCCTGTAGGGCAAAATGAAGGAATATGGATAGTAACTCAGAGCAGTATAGAGAAATGAAGATTTCAATAATGATAAATCTGTGGCTGATTATAAAAGCTAGAATCATTGTAATAAGGGGTAGAAACTATAACTTTTTACTTTTTACATGACGAGATTATATGTTTAAAAATGTATTGGCCTAAATCTTGTATTACTGTAAGTTTGGTTTATAACTCCAAATCATGCTTTCTATATAATTGAAAAGTCTAATGCATTTAAAAAATAATTCTTTTATGACTTGGGATACACAATGCATCCCAAAACATCTTAAAACATTTTTAAAAAGATAAATTTCAAATGAATAAGCTTTAAGAATGAGGACAAACCAAACTCAAAGCTACCAACAGGAAAGTTATAATAAAATAGCATTAGAAATAAATAAAATAACAAATAGAAAAACAATAGTTATCAATGATACCAAAAGGTGGTTCTTTGAAAAGATCAACAAGATTGAGTATTACCCAGATTAACTAAGTAGAAAATATCCAACTAGTAAAATTCAAAATGTAAATGAAGAGACTGCTATAATCTACAGACAGAAAATGTATATAAGGCAGACTGCTAATAAAAGTTTAAAAAGCAGCTGTCCTTACATAATTAAAGTCTCAAGTATGAATGAACGCTTCTATTCAATACAAACTTAACCACACCACACAGTAATGCTTCACGACGTGATTAATAACACACACACATTTGCCTAAAATAATTAACACATAGATAAGGGCACAAAACTGGAGATCTGACACGTGGAGGTCAGACTATAGAGATAGTAAGATATCTAATCCTTGGCATAAAAATACACACACACACACACACACACACACACACTTTTCCCGTTTTCCAAAAGACATTGTCTCTATCAGCCTGGGATAGAATAACTTAAAAATTATTCAGAAACATACATGGATAAAAATATGATGCTGTATGAGAAAGCATTGTGACATTATAGTCGTGATCTTGTAGAGCCTGAGACATCCGGTCCATGAGTAGCTAATGGCTTCCACCTTGGAACAATGCACACTTTCATTCTGTAAAGAGAATAGAAGATCTCAACAAAATATAAGGGTTTAGAGAAACCCAGGGTAAGGGAAGAGAGAGTTGTTGGTGACTAGAAAGTTGAAGATGAGTAACCTCAGTCCTCTCTCACATTGGGTAAGCCCCCCATGAGGCACCCAATTCCCTGACCTGTGTTTACCTCCATCAAAGATTGTGGTAACTTCTGGTCTTCTTAGCACTGTGGTGAATTCTTTGGTGGTGAGTTAGAACTTAAGGGGTTTGATGTTGTTCTGAAGACACATTGTGCTGTGCACGTGAGTGTGAAAGTCTCCTTCCATCAATAAGAGCTATTTCTGGGAGACTTCGTCTTTGAAGTTTAAGCTAGTGTAGGTGTGAGAAACATGAGAGTTTGAAAGTGAGTTCAAGAAACAGTCACTGTAGGAAAAGGATATGCAGCTACCACTCAGAGCTCAAGTTACTGAAATTCAATTGTCTTTGCCTAGAAGTTTCTCAACTGGGGCCTGAATTTGGCACATCCACCAAGACCTTCAGAAAAACTGCAGGGACCATGGAGTTGGCCTGCAGGATCCTATATGCACGAGAAACTGAGGCATCATCCAACCTAGGACAACATGTGGAAGATGATGGCTTGAGGTCTGAGATGCACAGCAAATTCCTGGTGTGTTCCCAGGGAGATCTGGCATGCTCTTGGGAAAGGAGCCTCGTATTCCTGACCTCAAATTCCCTCTTCAGGTATAAAAAGAAGTCTCAATTAGATGAACTCTGGTTCTTCCAGCTCTAGGATCTACATTCTCAGGGACTTAAAAGTGATCCAGGGATCCCACTCTTCTTTCAGGATGGAGTGAATAAAACACTTGAAAACTCCTTCCTGGAATGATTTGCTTATCCTGATAAATTTTCCTGCTCTTTTTCTGTTCCTTTTGGGCAGAAGTGAAGAAATATAACTAGGTGCAGAGCATGCAGAATTAACTGCTTTACTCTTATTCAAAAATGTCTAGTAGCAATTGTGAAAGACAATCTCACAAGGAACAGATTGGCCAAGGGCATCTCTTTCTTAGTCATTTCGCCAGGCTTTCAGTTAATGAAACATTCCCGATTTGTGCCACTGAAACCAGGAGCATCTTCCCATGGACTCCAGGGCCTGAAACTGACTTTAGCTGCAACTTTGTATTGACTACATTGAACTTCCCACCCTAGAATTTTAGGGTGAGCCTCAGAAAGTCCTCCCCAGTCTCAAGCTAAGGACTGAATCTAATCTTAGTTGGAAGAGACTAAATATATGGTAAAGAAAGAATTGGACTGGTGGTGGTAAACTTAATCTATTACATAAAAATATTGACTTACACTGTTACACAGCTTAACCCTATATAAGGTTATGATAGATATTCTTTTAATAAAATCAATTTAAATAAATTATAGTACATGCCTTTTGTGTAGTAATATATAGTACATATATTAGTATACATAGTCATTAAAGACAAATTGGTAGTGTTTGTTTTTTATGAAAAGATATCCATAAATAAAATCTTAGTGGTGTTGCTTCCCAAAATTAATTATTAAAAAATAAGCATCTGGCCCCAGACATGCACAATGAAAAGCATAACCAGAGCAGAAAAAAGGAACCACTGTGTTCTCAGGAATGAACTTCTCCAGCATGGAGTGAGAAGCCCTTCTACCCACAGCCCACATCCACCCCTCCTTCTTCCTACCTGGAACACAAACACAGTCTGGAAAATCACATGGAATTACCCTCTGGCCTAGAGCTCTTTACCTGAGCCCTGGCATGGAACAAGTCTGCATCTGCATTCACGGATCTAGCCTTCACCAGTGTGAACTGAGTAAGGTTTTTGCAGCCTCTGAGAGCAGGAAGCCAACTAGAACCAGTGCCTGCTGCCCTGTCACGTTCTCTCCTCCAGAAGCTTCAGGAGCCTAGTGCTGCTCAGCACTGCTCAGAGGTTCCTATGAGCACTCTAGACACCTGGAGAGAGCTTGGGAAGAGACAGTAGATGAACGCTGCTTGTCAATCCTGCCTCTCCCCTCTGGCCCTTCTGCTGCTCCTCTCTTGGTACCTGCCCCAGTGGCCACTCTATCCTCACGCTCCCTAAACTCATCTGAAAGAAGGGATTCAAGGGCTGATCCTTAACCTCTCTCGTTCACATAAGACCACACACTGTATGAAATCAGCAATTGTAGGGACCTAAGAAATCGTTTTCAAGACAGTTCCACCTTAGTGACTGGGAACCAACTGACTTCAGTGATCAACTCTAATGTTACGGGACACTGTCTTCATTCAATTGTTCTAATTATTTCATGCTGCCATTCCCATGCCTCATTTCCACCAGCACCTGCTTAGCATATTTGCTAGATCCCAGAAGCTGCTTCCCAAAGCACTTATTCCATTTGTTCCTTATAGTTGTCTCCATTTTTGTGCTAAACTCTTTGAGGTCATGTGATTTCATGCAATCACACTGACAATTATTAACATTACAGGTACCTTTTCTTTCTAGTGAAAACTGAAACTTCATTGTGAAGGTAAAATTTAGCCTTAATAAATCACATTATCTTTTCCACAAATCTTGTCCAAATACCACCAATTGCTCAAGGCACATCACACTGCATTTAGCTATCAAGTCTATTTCATTTCCTGTAATAAGGATCTGTTTTTCAGCCCTTTTCTCTCTTTCATGCCAACAACATTTCAAAAATTGCGAGCCATTTATTTTCTAATCTGGCTCTCATTTGGTTTTATCCAATATTTTCTCATTATACTTCATGTGATGGAATATTGCAAATGCAGTTTTGACTCCACCTCAGTGAAACACAGTAGGAAGCACATGATGTCAAACGGTCTGACTACTAGTGGCCATAACTGATCACTTGTTCAAGGCGATGTCCACCAAGACTCTCAGTTGTTTATAATTTCAGACATACGATCATTTTACAAGTGAATATTTTTTACTCTAACTAAGAAAGTCATTTTGAGGACACATTTCGAAACTGTGTAAATATTCTGTTCCTCAACAAATTTCACCCACTCCATCAAATTTTATTTTTAATAGTCTATAAGTTTGCTGCATTATTTACTTTAATTTACTGAAGATACAATATGTCATAATATATCACCATTTGAATTTCTTGCCTGATTCAATTATTGTTCTAATGGTAACAAGATTAATGATTTCTTAACTTCTTTTTCCCTCTTCATTTATCATATAATATTGTACGGTTACAAAAAGCCTTTGTCTTCTGCCCCTATCTCTCTAATTATCTCAATAGTTATTTTTCTTCTGTATCGGTGTTTATCCCTGGACCTATATTTATTCAATGGCATATAATCTCTTACTATTATTTTATGTTGGGTTGTTCTTGTGAGTATCCCCCACCTCCACCACAATTTGGGAATCTCTTCTCTCTGTTTCACTTGATTTCCAAACTCATCTTAGACTTTTTGACTCTGTCTCAAAATTTTCCAGTACTCAAAGAACACTTCAGGAGGAAATGGCATTTAGAAACCAGAATGTAATTTCTAAAGGTGCTCATTACTAATGAAGTGCCATGGTTCCTAATCCCTTTACAATGGAAAGAATTAAAAACAGACTGAAATACTTATATAGATATGGATATGGATACAGTTATAAATATGAGGTTGCTATAATATATATAGACATTTTTATGACTATGTATAACTATATTAACAAATATGGATAATGAATATTAACAGATACCTATTCTATCTCTTTGTTTGTAGATGTGTTCATATTTAGTTAATAAAATGTTTTACACTCTTACTGATACTTGCAATTCCAACAGTACCACAGAGGTGATCTAATCTTTCCCTTTTCCAAATTTGTAATTCTAGTTTTTTTTCTTTAGATTTAAGATACAAATATTCAAATTAATGTGTTCAGAGGCATTTATGTTCTTTTTTTCTCACTATAGGGGGGCTATGTTATACACTGAAAAATATGAGTTCATTTGTTTCTCTATGGAGTCTATATTATACATACTATTACCTTATTTTACATTAAATATAAAGTTGCTGTGGAAAATGCTAATGATATCAGTTACTCTGACAACATATTTTGGACCCTCTCCCTGATCTTTGGGATCTATGGTTTCTAAATCATGTGTAAAGAGAAAGTGGAAAGATTCAATAATAAAGTCACTGTTGAAAAGGGAATTTAAATGGAGCTAAGAGGTAAGGTAACACAATTCTGGCATATCCCCAACCAAAGAACCATAAACTTTCAAAAATAAGCTGACATAGAAAAATCATCAATTAGGAAAACACAAGTTATTCATAAAGGACATTTCTACTTCAAACTAGCCTAGTCAAGACCATGTGTAGTTAGACAAAAGTTTCTTGCACCAATACCAACTTTTATTTCCTGTAAATAACTTAAATGAATGTGCTTACTGCATTGCAATCCTTAGTCCCAAATAAAACACTTTTTTTGTTTTGGTTTTACCAGGTTTTATTTTATTTTATTATGTTTAACAATAGGGACATGTATGTCAACAAATGATTTTAATATTATAAGAAAAATTCATAAAAGAAAATGCAGTGAGCCTTTTTATAGATGTGATTGTCAGGTCCAGGCCCAATAATATAACACAGTAACTATGGCTATAGGAAGAACAATGTAAATAGAAGTTTTTTTACTATAACAGCTTGGAATGATGTTACTGAGAAAGGACACAGCAATCCAAAGACAAAACTATAAAAAAGCCCAGTGTGATGCAGTGTGACAAAGCCTCCGTTGTTCACCAAATTCTAATCGGGATCCCCTAAGTCATCTTCTAAACTAGGCCTTGAATTGGTCTGCTGCCCTGTCCTTGGCCTACTGAGCCTACTTTAGCGAAGACTACAGTCAAGCTAGTACGAGAATACTTCTACACTTGATATCTAACCTCTGTATATTTTTTGTACAAATAACCCCTACCCTTAATATCAAGCCAAGTTATACTTAGTAATTTCCTTCCATGGACTCCTGACAAAGTTTAATCTTCTTGACCAAATTGGAGGTTCCTGTGAATTCTCAACACACACCATGAATTGAACTTCCATGTTAATCTCTGCATAGTCTAATTTAAGCAAGAATCCTGATAAGTCAGTTTACCCAGAACTTATCCTCCATATCTGATCAGCCTATACGTTTAATTCTCCTCTATCATCCTACAGACGATGTCTTACTAAACTGACATGTCCAAAATAAGAATCTTTATAGTTAATTTCAGAAAATAACCACATACTTCTGATGTATCTGTATGGTAACTTCCCATCTGTTTACTCCCACCTGTTTGCTCCTTGGCTATAAGTTTCCACTTTTCCACGCTGTATTCTGAGTCTAATCTGTATCCCATATTGTAAGACCCCACTGCAATAGTCTCTACGTCCATCTTGACACCTCCTGCCTTGAATAAAGTCTTTTTTACCATCTTTTACAAGTGTCATTATATAATTACTTTCTTTAATGCCCTCTTACTGTGTTTATTGGCTATGAATTCCCAATTGTTCTTGCTGCAGTCATAATTGAGTTTGGTTTCTCTTCTATATTGTAATAGATTCTTCCATATTACAAAAACCCCAAATAAAGTCTTCCTAAGCAAGTATTATAATTTCTCTTAACAAGTATTATATGTGCTTGGAAATGGTCAAAGTGAGTGTAACTACACATGTGAAGAGAGGGCTAGCCAGATAAATCACATAGATAATGTATCCCATATATTGGGTAGTAACAAAAGATTGTATTTGGTGAGTGATAAAATCAGATTTTCTTGCCCTCAGGACCACACTGGCTGCAACTCATCAGATTTCAGTGATGAGAGCTGGACCCAAGGAAGCAAATGCCAGAAACATGGCCTTAATAGCATAATAGAAATAAGGAAAAGACAGAATGCCAGGGACAGGAAGGAGGGAGTACCAACCAGGGAAACTCTTCCCTCAGTCACTGCTTAGGTCATGGCAGACATGAAATGGTGACTCTGGATTCTAAGGACTGCATAATACAGTATCATCTTTGACCTTCTAGGAACTATAGTCACAGATCATTTGAAATGATTTTATAAAAAGTACCGAAAATAAAACCTTATATCAAATACATGGATACACAAATACCAAGAGCATGGATCTCTTTAGGTGACATGCTCCTGTGGGTGACATCTTTGTGGCACATCTCCATTCCTACAGATCATCTTGATTGTCCTTGCAGAAGTCACAAAAGGTTGGACACTAGGCCCAGGTCCACAGACATACTAAGAAAATACTTTCTTAGAATTGACAAATGAATGGGCATTGCTATTCCTGCAGAAAGTATTCCTAGCATCTACTTCCATTTTTATTTTAATTATTGCAAGGTCATTGTAACAGCCCTAGAATTAGGGAGACTCAAACTATGGTCCCTCCCCCTGCCCCAGAGTCAATCTATAGATAGATAATTTCTCTCTCTCGTTTTAACACATTCTTACCTTAGAATGAAAAAATGTTATGAGAACATAATTCATCCAGTGGGAAATATCTCATGAAAAGCTTGAACTGGATGTATATTTTAATATGTGAGTTTAGAGAGAATAATTTTTTTCAAATTATACACACAGAGGAAGATATAGAGACAAATTACATATAGACAGATAGAGCCCAACTAGTTGTGATAAATCCCCCAAACCAGAAGAATTTGGCCTGCTTCTCCGTTTTGTCCAAGAAAAAAAAATTGAACAAACAGAACACTACTGCTTAAGTCATACTTTTTTTTCTAGTTCACCTAACTGTAGACAGACAGCAATCCTTAAACATCTATTATATATAGAAATAGCCTATGGTACATTGAAATAGCTTATCAAATGTTCCCTAAATCAAGAAATTCTTAGAAATTTACAAAGTCACTGGTACCTGAGTCCCAATTCTTGAAAGAAAGTTTCCAGTTCTCCACTTGAGTTGTCAGTTACCGCATTTAGAAGATTGTGAATCTTGAGAAGAGAACTGTGAAAAGTGGAAAACAAATAGCATCAGGTGTGAACCAAAGGCAGATTCCCCATGACCAGCAGGGGAAGTGGTCTCCACAGGAGAGATAAGGGACAGACACCAGGTGCAGTTGTGGGAGGAACATAACTGGAGAGCTGCAGGACAGATGGCTAATTCTGTTCTCTCTCTTCTCTCTCTCTCTTCATCTCATCTTGCCACTACTCTTTCTCTCTTCCACTACTCATAATTTTCCTTTACACCAAAAGTGGATATTCCAGAGAGAGGAGTGGGCCCCTTCTCCCACAAAAGCCAAACGGATGGTACTGTCCACAACAGGACTCAAACTCACCCCTCAGGAAAAAATCTAACTGAAGGGAAGGAACTGATTTATGCCTACTTCTACAAGATATCCTGAGGCAGAAGTTCTCTCCTGCTTCTAGTTGCCCCATCTTTAAATATTCAAATGTTCTTGATAGTAGGCAATGTTTACAGTCTTTCCTTGCTTTGCATTTCTTATTATCCGATTATAACCCAACCCTACAAAATAAATCAAGGAGTCTAGGTCAAGGTCTCTGCTCTTCGGAGAGCATTGTCCCACCTGGCCCCTGCTTTTCTAGATGTATGTCATGTCTTTCTTTAGGCTCCGGTAATCTCCTCTCCGGGAACCTTTCAATCAGCCATGCAGGCCGCAGCATCAAACACAAAAAGAAAGCCACAGTGCTAAATAAATCTAAGATAGAGAAGAAGCCCATGCAAAAAGCAAAGTCATTCCAAAAAGCATGAAATGACCCAAAGAGAACATCCCCAGAAAAGAATTCCTTTAACATTAGATAGGGCAGACTAGCAGAGAAAGAATTCCAAAAATCATTATTAAAAATCTGCAGAACCATACAAAAGGCAATTAGAAGAGCTCAAAAAAGAGGTGACAGACAACAGTGAAAATATCACCAAGGAATTAAGACCATGAAGAAAGTCTTAACAGAAATGCTAGAGATAAAACACTCATTCAAGGAATTGAAGACAAAAATGCAAAGCTCCATAAAGATTCAATAATTCAGAAGAATTAATCTCAGAAACTGAAGACAAGCTCAAAGAGGTGACCCTCACAAAAGAAGAGCGAGAAATAAAACTGAAGAAAAATGAAGAAATCCTGGAAGAAATACCAGATATCATGAGAAGAACAAACATAAGGATCATAGGTATTCCAGATGGAGACAAGAGGGAAAAAAGTACAGAATGCCTATTCCAAGAAATAATAGCAGAGGACTTACCACATCTGTCACACAAAGCAACCATGGAGGTCCATGAAGGAGAAAGAACATCAAAATTTCTAAATATAAGAAGACTGTTCCTAGATTCATCATAGTTAAACCAGCAAAAGTCAGTGACAAAAAAACTACTCAGGGATGAATGAGAAACATAACTTATAAAGATGTATCCATTAGCCTATCATCAGACTTCTCAACAGAAACTCTACAGGCCAAGAGAGAATGGAATGACATATTCAAAATACTAAAAGGCAAAACTACCAGCAAAGAATAATCTACTCAGCAAAACTATTATTCGAATATGATGAAGAATTAAAGGTCTTCAATGACAAACAAAATTAAATGGATTTTTTTTACTACGAAACCTGCTATTCAAGAAATCCTGAAAGGGGCCCTTCAACAGAGAAAAAGAAAACAAAGATCTACCAAACCTCAAGAATGATGATAAATAGGAAAGCAAATTCAGAAATAAAGACAGGACCAACTGTAAAGACCATAAATCACCAGTGGGGTAATAAAACCATGGGATATATATGTACATATAAGTATGATATAGTTACAGTTTATAAAAGGCTGTCATAGAAATGTAAAGAGGTGATAATCCAGACAACAGTTATGAAACCTAACTCTAAAGAGACACATAGCTGGGAAGTAGATGAAATTGAAAGAACCAACACTGAAAACGACAGCGGAAAAAGCAAATTAAAATAAATGGAAAATAAAGCAACAGACACAGAAAACAAAGGCTCAAATAAGAGCAATAAAGTCTTATATATCACCTAGCACCCTAAATGTGAATAAACTAAACACATCATTCAAAAGACACAGAATGGCTGACTAAATCAAAACACAGTATCCATCATTATTATGCTTGCAAGAAACTCATATCGGATCCAAAGACAATCACTGGTTGAAAGTCAAAGGCTATGGGAAAACATATCAAAGCAACAATAATTAAAGGAAATCAAGAAGTGCCATACCAATTTGGGGCAAGAAAGGGCATTATGTTAAGTCAAGGGGATAATACACCAAGAAGAAATAACTGTCATTAATATATATATGTGCCCAATACTGGACCATCTAAATATATAAAACAAATACTGACAGACCTAAAGAGAGACACTGAAAGCATCACAATAGAAGGGATTTAAATATCCCACATACATTAATAGACAGATCACCCAGAGAGAAAATCAACACAGAAAGAAAGACCCTAAATGAAGCAATATATCATGTGACCATAACATATATACATACATAAGGATATATATTAATATATATACTAATATCCATTTATATAAAACCCAACAAAAATATTATACACTCTTCTCAAGTGTTCATGGAACGTTCACAAAGATAGACCACATCTTTGCACACAAAACAAATCTCAATAAATTTAGCAGGACTGATATTACAGAAAGTATTTTCTCATACCACAAGGCAGTGAAACTAGAAATAAAGCAACAGAACAAAACTGTAAGAGTCATAAATATTTGGAGACTAAAATATATGCTCTGAATAATTCCTGGATCGTTGATGAAATTAAGAATTATATGGAAACAAATGAAAAAGAAGAGATAAGCTCTACCAGATCATAAAGGATATTGTAAAAACCGTTGTAAGAAAAAAGTTTATTCCCATAAAGTTACATCAAAAAATCAAGAAACAGCCCAAATTAAACATCTAACTAATCATCTGAAGGAACTAGAAAGGGAATGATAATTGAAACCAAAAATCTATAGAAGGAAGGAAATAATAAAAATTTGAGCATAAGTAAAATTGAAAATGAATCATCACCCAAAATATCAAAGAACCCAATAATAAGTTCTTTGAAAAATAAACAAAGTTGATAAATCTTTTGCCAGACTCACAAAGAAGAAAAGAGCTAAAACCCTAATAACAAGAATCAGACATGAAAGAGGTGAGATTACAATAGACATCACAGAAATGCAATGAATAATGAGAAATTTTATGAGTACATAAAAGTCAAAATTTTGTCAATCATGATTAAACGAACAGATTACTAGACTCCTACAACCTACCAAAATGGAGCCAAGAAGACAGAGAAAACTTGAACAGACCAATCCAAGCACAGAAATGGTAATCAAGTCTCCCAAAAATAAGAGTCCAGTACCAAGTTGCATCACTAGGGAATCGAGCACTCATTCAGAGATGTTATCCTCACCCTCCTTAAACTCAATTACAAAATCAAGGAGAGAAAAAAACTTCCAAGTATCTCTCATGGTGCTAAGATAACCCTGATTCAAAAGTTAGACAAAGATAGCAGCAAAAAAGAAAACTATAGCCCAATAACCAATATCATTGATAAACATAGATGTAAAAATCCTCACAAAATCTTGGCAAAATGAATTCAACAGCAACATAAAGATATTATACATGATAATCAAGTGAGATTTATTCCGGAAATAGTTCAACATATGTAAATCAATCAATGAAATATTGATCACATCAACAATGGGATATAAAAATTATATGATTATATCAATAGATGCTGAAAAAACATTTAACAGGAGTTAATACCCACTCATCATAAAAACCCTTGCCAAATAGGAATAGAAGACTTTTAAATCAACATAACAAAAGCCATATATGACAAACCACAGCCAAATATTGCTCTCAATGGTCAAAAAAATTGGACGTCTTTCACCTAAGATCTGGAACAAGACAAGGATGTCCACGCTACCCACTATTATTCAACATAGTTCTGGAAAGCTTGGCCAGAGCAATAAGGTATGAAAAGAATATTAAAGGAATCCAAGTCAAAAAAATAAACTGTCAATATTTGTAAATGTGATAATATTATACCTAGAAAATAAATAGTAAAGACTGTCAAAAATCTACTAGAAATAGTAAATGAAGACAGTAAAGTGACTGGATAAAAAATCAACATACAAAAATAAGTAGTATTCCTATAAATATTACTCATAATAACACAAAAAGATAATATACCTGGGAATAAATTTAACAAAGTAGGTAAAAGACATCTACAATGAAAACTATAAGACTTTAACAAAAGAAATAGAAGAAAACACAAAGAGATGGAAGAATATTCCATGCTCATAGACTGAAAGAATTAATTTAATTTAATTTAATTAATTAATTTAATTGAAATGGCCATTGTACCCAAAGAAATAGTTAATACAATTCCCATCAAAATTCTAGAGATATTTTTCAAGAAAATTGAATAAACAATATTGAAACAATATTGAAGTTTGCATGGAACCACAGAAGGCCTGACATAGGCAATGCTATCATCAGAAAAAAGAACAGCAGAGGAATTACATTCCCTGACTTCAAACTATATACCACAGAGTAATCATCAACAATACAGCATTACACTGGAACAAAACAGACACAAATATTAGTGGAATAAAACTGAGAATTCCGAAATACACTCACATATATTTGAACAGTTACTCTATGACCAAGGGACCAAGAACATACAATGGAAAAAGGAAATTCAACAAATGGTCTGGAAAAACTGGACACAACTGAAAAAATTAAAGCTAGTTTACTCATTAACACCATATAAACAATAACTCAAAATGGAACGAAGACATGGGCATAAGATCAAAAACCATGAAAATACATAGATAAAAATAAATGAAAAATGCTCCATATATCAAACCCAAGGATGTCTTTGAGGGAGGAACATCTATGACAAAAGAAACCGAATTAAAACTAAACAATTGGGACTTCATCAAACTAATAACTTCTGTATAATGAAAGAAACTACCAGTAAAATAAAAAGACCTATCAAAGGGATTTCTGCACTCTTGTGTTCATTGTAGTTTGACCATTATACCTTCACTATATATGGTGTTGGGAAACAGGGCCTGAGAAAATTCAAGAATAAAATCAGAGATAATTAACCATAGCTCTGCTTTCATTAGGAAATGACACAAAACTGCCCTAGAGCCTTCTGGGAAATGCTCCTTGATGATATTATCAAACGTAGACTACATTTGCCATTGATTTATGGAGAGACTCAAGAACATAAGAAAATTCTTTATTTGGCCCTAGAAATCCATGTGATCATTTGCATAAATGACATGCAGGCACACAGGACATAGAGTTTGGTAGCTCTAATTCCAAATTACCAAATGTGGTGGGAAGAAAAGTGACAAATGGTTTCCCAAGCTTTTCAGCAACCAGGAAAGAAAAAGGGTCACATCCTTCAATAATTATTAGGTAAAAATTTTAATTCTTTAAGTAAGTCATGAAATCATTACTCCTTGGAAAATTATTGCATCAAGTCACATGAGGTTTCATTAGCTTTTCAAATTTCCCTAATGTATCTCTGTAAGGAAAGAAAAATAATGCAAATATTTATTAAAGGTGTGAAATTATTCACAATGCTTAGGGGGTAATCTTGAATTCAAAGAAAATATCCCAGGTAAGCAAGACATCATATAGAAATCAAAAATACTGTTACTAACCGTGTCACTATGATACTATGTTTTAAAATGGCCCTCATGTTTAACTCTATTGCGATTTTTATTTTTCCTTACAGCTTTTAATTGTTATCTAGGGTTGTTTCAATTTTCCTTACAGAAGTCCCTTTAGAATTTCTTGCTGGACAGGTCTAGCCAAAAGAAAATAGCTGTAGAATATAGAGAAGATATGAGAAAGGAAGTTAAAAATTTGAACTAAAAAGAACCAACTTTAAAAATACAGCAATGCTGGAAACAGGAGAAAACACAATATGCAAAATTTGTGGGCCATAGAAAAAGCAGTGCTAAGGGTTAAATATACATCTAATATAGATTAATATAGATTAAAAAAAGACAGATTCCAAATCAACAGTCAACTAGCTTTAGAAACTGGAAAGAGAGCAAACTAAAAACCAAACCCAAAGTTTTTGGAAAGAGATAATACCATTCCATTAGAGAAAAACAAAATAGAGAATGGAAAAACAATAGATACATCAATGACACCGAAAGATGGTTCTTGAAAAGTTAAAAAACAAACAAACAACAAAAAAAAACTGATATTTACCTAGATCAAGAAAAAAAGAGAAGGCTCAAATTAGAAAATCCAGAGGGTAAGTGGGGACATTGTTACCAAGTCTACAGAGAAAAAAGGATTATAACACAATTAATAATAATTCAAAGAACGTGTATTGTTTTATAAGTCATAAATATGACAGAATAAATCTTTCTAACATGAATTTAGAGCACACTAAAGAATAGTATTTATCAAAATGAGCAATAATGGTGTTTGGACATCCGCCTGAGATGGAGCAACACCTGCAGAAATGTGGTGGTTTGGCATGTGGATCCCTGATCTACTGAGACTGATGAGACATCTAACCCTAAGATAAAGAGAAAACAACATACAATCCCACTATTTGGTTGGTAAAGGAGAATTTAATGATTATAAAAAACCTACCTGAAATAGAATAAGCTATTCCATGAGAAAGCATAGTGACATTATGACAATGATCTTGAAAAGTCTGAGACATGTGGTCCATCAGCAGATAATGGCTTCCCCCTGGGAGCAATACACAAATTTCATTTTTGTACAAAAGAGAGTAGAGTGTCTGAAATTGACATGAATGGTTAGAGACTACAGAATAAAGATACAGAAAGTTGTTGGTAAGTAGAAAGCTGAAGATGGGTTTCTTCAGTCCCTCTGTCTGACCCTGGGACAGACACCCAATTCTACAAGCTATTCTAATGCTACATCAAACATAGCCTCTTGTGACTTGTGCCTTTGAGCACCGTAGTGAATTCCTCACTGCTTACGTCTTAAAAGGTCCTCCTTCATATGAAGAAACATGCTGCACTTTAGCTGGAGCTTTATGGAGACACTGGCCTAAGACATAACAGAACTGGTACAATTTGAGAACAGGACTATTTATGCAAGTGAATGTGTACAGTTCCCAATGGACCATTATAAGATGTATTTCTGGGATCCTTCATTTTTAATTATGCTAGTGTAGGGAAGAGGAAGCATGAGAGCTTAAATGTGAGTTCAAAATCAGCCACTATAGAAAAAGAACATGGAGCCACCACTCAGAGCCAAAATCCCTGAAATTTCAATATAACTTGTAGAAAGTTTCTTAGTTGGGGTCAGAATTTGACACATCTATTAGATATTCAGAAAAACTGTGGGAGTATGGAGTTGGTTTGAAGGATCATATATGTATGAGAGACATGAAGAATCACCAATTCTAGGACACTCTTATATTCCTAAGAACTTAACCCTCAAGGGAAGTACAGGTCCCATCATGCCAATATCATATTAAGACCATGGACCATTATGGGGTATTTTATGGAGTCTAAGGGTATCAGAAGCTGAAAAAAAGCAGATCGGGAGGGAAAGACAAGAATTAGCTGAACATGGGAGGTGAGGATGGTTTGGGAGGAGAAAATTCCATGATGACATTCTCGGGGGGAGGTTATAGAACTATAGGTACTCTATCTGTGAGAAGTACTCCAGATGATATCCACACTTTTATGGACCGAAGTACCATAGATTCTATTAAAACAGACTCCCTTAGCCACATAGACTGCTCAATCACATTTACTTCATGGAAGCACTTAGAACAGGAGAGGGGATTCCCATTAAGGGAGCTATTCAAGAACAGCCTAGGTGACCAGACAGATATCTAAAGCTGGGGAGGGGCTTCAGCACCCACAGCCTATTCCTTCTTACATCTCAAAGCAAGAGCAGTGTCATTTCAAGTAAAGAGAAAGTCTTTTTCTCTACAATTGCAACTATCCTCTACCCAGTACCCAGACAGTAACATACAAAGATTATTTTTTAATATTGAGTTTTAGAAATCCTCACCGTAAGGAGCAAAGGATGGAATCTGTTGAAGAGGCTGTTTTGAGATCAGTTACATATAGCAAATTCCTGGTGTGTGCCCTTAGGAAGATCTGGTGTGCCTTGTGAAAGGAGCCTCGATTTTCTGCCATAGATGCCATCTCTGAATATACACGGAGGAGGACCAATTAGACGAACCCTTGTTTCCTACAGCTCCCTATTCTAGGATGACTCCTTTCTATTGATCACTTTTCCTTCTTGTCTTCAGTTCTCTTTGCACAAATGTAAAGGAAATATAACTGGCTCCACAAGATGCAGAGTTAACTGCTTCACTAGCCTTCAAACATGTCCAGTAGCATATGTGCAAGAGACAGGCTCCCAAGCACTGGATTGTCCTGGGTCTTCTCCTCCCTGGTCATTTCTCCAGGTTTTCAATTAAGAAACATTCCCAGTTTGTGCTGCTGACCCAAGGAGCACCAGCTCCTGACCTCCAAGTGACTGAACTTTACTTAACCTGCTACTTTGTGTTGCAACACTGCACAACTCCCCACCAGGTATTTGGGGTGCGCCTCCTTTCCCTAAAGAAAGTAATCTAGTCTCAATTTGGGACCAGATCTAAATTTCTGGACCCAGACTTACACAATAGAAAACATGGTGGGAGCAGACCAAAGAAGAGAGGGAAATGCTCTCTTCCCAGGAAATGTCTTTGTATTGAGAAGTCGCTTAACCCACAAAACAAGCCTACCTCTCTCACCTCCAGCTTAAGACACAGCCCAGTCAGGAAAACCACATAGAGTGACCCTCTAACTTAGAACTGTTTGCCTGATACTAGCATGAAACAATACTCTCTGGATTCTCTGGTCAAGTACTCAACTACTACGATTGAGTCAGAATTTTTGCGGCCTCTGATAACAGGAGTTCAGGCAGTGGGAAGTGACCATGCTCAGTCCTCTAAAAAGCTAAGGAACAGAGCCCGGTGCTGAGATCTCTGTGCCCTGTGCTGTGTTGATGTACTTGCGTGAGATCTGGAAACCGCGAGCACAGGCAGGGAAGGGAAGGTGCTGACAGGGAGCTTGGGAAGAGATAAGAGAACAGGAGACCAACCCTAATGTCTTTCCCTACCTGCCTTTCCTGCCTGTCCCTTCTGGACCTACTGCCCCTACCCTATTGGTTCAGTCTCCATTGGATATTCTATCCTCACCCTCCCTAACCCTAGTCAGCTGGAAGGAAGGATTGGTCAGATGATTCTTAAACCCTCCCTGTCAATATAAGCACTAGATTCTGTATAAACCAGGAATGTTTGGGATATAGGAAATTACTTCCAAGACAGTTTCACCTCCAGGTGACAGGCCCAGCTCCCTTTAGGGGTCAGCCTCATAGTTATGGAAGCTCGTTTCTTTTCTAATCACTCTAATTAGCTCATTCTGCCATCCCCATGCCCGTTTCCACAGGTACTTGCTTAGTATCTCTACTAGTGTCTCAAGCTCAAGATCTCAGAAGCTGCTTCCCAAAGAAAAATGACTTATATTTACTCCATTTGTTCCTTGCTGTGTTCTTCATTTCTCTCTACACACTGGGGCCATCTGATTCCATGCATACACACTGACAGTCATCATCTATTTGGATATCTTTTTTTCACAGTGAAAAACTAGCTTAGAATGTTGAAGGTACATTGAACATTAATGCAATCACATTACCTGTTCTACAAACTTTATTGAAATCTAGAATTACCCTAAGAATATCTTCTGCTGAAACATTCATTATTCTGTTGCAGGAGTCTTTCCAGCATCACCCGTTTCCTTTAGTTCGCATGTCTATGTCATCTCCCATAGTAAGGGCTATTTCTGCATCCTTTCTGTGTTTTTCATGCCATAGACATTTAAAAAGTACAAGCTGTTTATTTTGTAAAATAACTTTCATTTGGGTTTATCCTGTGTTCTCTCATTATACTGCAGGTTATAGAGTTGGAGGTGAGTACTACAAAGGTGTTTCTGATTCATCTCAATGAATTGCAATAGGAAGCACATGAGGTCAAAATGCCCAACTGATGCCTATAACTCTGATCACTTGTTTAATGTAATGCCCAATGAGATTTCCAATTATTTATAATTTTATATTCTAGTTATACAACTGACTGCTTTTTTAGTGGAATTAGGAATAAATTATAAGGTAGCATTTTAAAACCATGTAAATATGCAGTTCCTCATAAAATTTCACTCACTCATTTGTTATTTTTTATTTTTTAATAGTCTAAAAGTTGATTTCATTTTATTTACTATTTAATCTATGGAAGAAATAATTAATTTTACCCACTTTCAGATTTTTTTGTTGAATCAATTATCACTGCCATGGTGGCAAATTAATGAATTTTAGACTTCCTTTTCCTTTATTTATCATATGACATTCTATATTTTTTGTATTTTTAAGGCAAATTGCATGGCAGGAATGAAGGCAAATAGGCAAGTAGCCAGGAAGAGAGGAGGAGGAAGCACCTTATTTGCTTTTTAGTTGTTCACATTGGTTGTTCCCTCTGGACCTGGGTCTTAAACCCTCCTTTTCTAGTGTTGGAGACAGACAATAAATAAAATCATAAACGAATGGAGTAATTGTATTTTATAAGGAGTATTAAGAGACAATTAATTATGATTTGGGAAAGAAAGACGAACAGTCTAATTAGGAGTCAGACAAAGATAGATTCTACAGCAGGGGACATTGAAGATAAGACCTGACTATCATGGAGAAGCCAGTCCTGTGAAGAAAAGTAAAGATGTGTTCTGGAAGGAGCACAGCCAGAGGGCCCATGAGAAAATGTGGTTTATGGAAGAAAAGAAAGACAATCTTCTGTTTCAGTGGAAATTCTATTGTTAGCACCCCCAAAATATACTACTTCTCAAAGACAGCCTGTGTTAGTAGTTCAGGTACCTTACAACACATAAAGTAGAAATTATTCTAAATTATCAAACTATTCTCAATATTATTAAATTATAGATTATAAATTATTCTACTCTATCACTTAGGAAAAAAAAATGTTGTCTAATATATTCACTCACACACATATTATCCCACCCTTGGGAGTATCGAATGCATTGCAAAAAGAACCCATAATGTACCCTTTGTGTTTATGTCTTTCTTCAGCCTGGGTAATCACAAATTGAGAGAGTTGCATACCTCTTGTCTTCTACGACTTGCTTCACTTTTAGAGCCAATATCTCTTCTTTCATCTACTTTGCCTGGATAAATACCAATCATTTTGGCTTCTAATCAGATGAGCTTTTCATGCTGCTATGTAGTGGTAAGATCCCCGCCATGGTCACACCATGGTGGATGGCCTCCATTACACTAGTAAAACCCATATGGGTGGCAAAAAGAGGCATGCAAGTGTGACCTGTCACAAATAAAAAGTAGAGTAGAACATCACAATGACATAGAACACTAGGTAAACTCAGATGGTAAAAAAGTATACAAAGACATCTCAAAGTAAGCTGATGATAATGAATTTACTGATTTAACTTAAGACTCACTCAATTATACATAATTTAAGACACAAAATTGTGGGCTCTGTACAGCACCTCCTCATCTCAGCTACTATCCAAGACTTAGAAACAGCGAAATCTACAAAGAAGAGTGAAAAGTGAGGTATATTCTTTCTCCTATCCATCCATCCTTCCGTTTTCCACTCTGTGTTTTGCTTATCTTATCTCTGTTGTCTAATTATTTGACTCATACTATAATCATTGTGTTACTCTCCATCTCCTGTGTATTCTTTCTCTCTCTCTCTCTCTCTCTCATTCAGTCAAATTATTCTTTTTTCTCTCTTCCATTGTTCATCATTTTCTTCTTATCTGAATTCTTAAAAATTTTAAGACATTCAATTCAGTTCATGATCATAAAATGTACAGTCTGTGCTCTTTCCTCTATTGTATTTGAAACCCTATAAAGTAAAGATTGATGGGCCACACAGTTTCTGTCCTCCCTCACTTAGAGTTAGTGTTAATAATAAAGAGATCATCTCAAACTCTGCCTCTCAACAACAGTATATCAGAATCTACTTACATTTCATTGAAAATTAGAATCCTTTTCTGCAAATGAACTGTGAATGGAATGTGCAAAAATATCATATAGATTTCCACCTATGCTCTCTTTTATAAGATTTATGAGGTAGTTTTCCATTTTATGTTTAGATCTATGTTCCATTTTGAGTTAGTGTTTGTGAAGGATATAAAGTTTATATCTAGATTACTTTTTTGCATATAGATATCTAATTATACGTTTTATTATCTTTTTTCTGGAGATATACAAGTCTGTCTAAATCTTTTTAATTACCTTTCCATTCACGCTTCCTGGAGTCTTCATAGCTATTTATGCAAAAAATTTGTAACAACTCTTTAAGATTATAGTCTATGGCACTATTCCAGGGTTTAATCTCCTTCAATGTGTTTCACTGTTTGCTTGGAAAGAAAATGATCCTTTGTGTACAACATATGAGCAAATATTGAGCTTGCTCCTGATCAAAGGTGGATGTGATTTTGAGATCTATAGGCCTCAGGTTAAATGAGAGACTGAAACAGCCTGAAAACCAATCATCTGTGTACTACACCATGTCAGCCCACTTACAGAAGCCCACTGGTTGAGAACTCACTATCAATATGCAAATCTCCACTGCTCTTTCAATAAATATCAACTGAAATAGTGAAACTAGTTGAAATGTTCCTTTCTTATAGTTTGTACAGTTTTTAAATAAGGAATGATGGAAAAATATTGCAAACAATTCAAGAGGAGGTATATATTTCCCAAAGTGGAACATTAATAATATTTGAAATGATTATTGATATTGAAGGAGACTACATAAATTCAATGATAAACAAAATAATTAGCCTGCTTCTTTTGTCTGTTTTCTTCTGTTTCTTCTTTTCTTTTGTTCTTTTACTTTGTCTTATTTTCTCACATCTATTCCTTAAAATCAATCTATAGCTGATGTAAATCAAACCATGGCAGCCCACAGAGACTGGTGCCAATATGGATGGTCGTAAGTGATAACAAAAAAGCTATCATCCTCCACCCTACAAAATATGTCTTCCCTTTTCTCCCAAATTGCCTTCCCACATTCATGCCTACAGCCACCGCTTTCTCTGGTCACTTTAGAATCTTAACCCCAACTTGGATGATGATATACATATTTGGATTTAATTTCACCATCTTCGGCAGGTGCTCAGTCCTTGAAAGAAAGTCTTTTCCTCTCAATATCAAAACTCCTCATCCATAATTGGCAGCTGTGGAGAGTTGGCAAACACTTGGTGCTACGAAAAATAAGCAAGTAGATTGAAAAAAGTCAAGAAAACATTGTGCTCTGTATACTAACTTAATGTAATATGTGTGTGGAAACATCATCAAGGAATTTTAGGCTTAATGTAGACACATACATCACATAAACACAAACAGAGAGAGAGAGAGAGAGAGAGAGAGAGAGAGAGAGAGAGAGAGAGAGAGAGAGAGAGAGAAAGCAAATAAGACTACAATACAAAAATCTTTTTTGTTTTCTTTTGCTTTGTTTTCTCACCTTTTGTCAAATAAAATGATATTTATTAAGGACCTTGCAATGATTCATTACTCTTATTCAGACAAAAGGCCCCTAAATTTCCTCTTAAAGTTTTGATCTAAGCTTTATACCTATTCTACAATTTACAGATAAGAAAATAGACAAATGGAATTTCAGATAATTTGTGGAAACTGCACACATTCTAAGTGGTAAACTTCCTATTTTAACAGATATAGAGGCTTTTTTATTCTAGGTTCCCAACCTGTCTCTTTTAGGGAAAATTATTTTCCTTACTAGCGATATAGTAAAACTTTATTTTATTCAACCCAAATACTCAAGATTAAACTTTAAAAGTAGCCTTCAGCATCCTTTCATCACAGCCAGGCTTACCCCTAAAATAGTAAACGTAATTAAGAATTGGACACCAATTTTGAGGTGGGACTGGCAAAAGCTTTTAAATGTCGCCATCCCTTGATCTCTTGCACTTCTCCGGCAAACTGAAAAGGTCCTAACCACCCTTGGTGTGAGCAACATTGTCAACCCAAATATGTGAGACACAATGAGGACAACCCTCACCAGCTATCACTTAGAGGTTTTACTGATTGCCATGTAGTGACAAAAATATAAGTTTAATTTTGAGGGTACTGGGTCATGCATCTCGTGAAAATCTGTCTTAAAAACTCATATTGGCTTCCAGATGAGCTGATATGTACATTCACTGAAAACTTGTGACCAGTGGTTATATGTTCCAGTCAGGCACTGAGCTCATGGTAAGCAGCACTCAAGGGTAGGACTGATCCCAATGTAAGAACCAAATGAATGGAGGAAAGAGGATAGTCACCTCATGGCATGCTAATATCCACGCGTAAAGTAAATGGCACAATAGAACCCTAGAAAATGACTTTAATGTTATAGTGGCAATACATCCATGAATAAAAAAGATTTTGATTAGCAAATTATAAGGAAACACCAACTGAAACACAGTAAGGAATTAGTTCCACCCGACTTTATCTGGGGTCTCTCAAAATCACCATTGGGAAAAGGTGTACCTTGTTGAAAATAAGTTGGCCATTTTGAGGAAGAAATTAATGATCATGTTAGAAAGGACAACCTTTATCAAGTCATCTGTACACGGAGGGTCTTTGGGTTGATTCCATGTCTTGACAATTGTGAATTGTGATGCTATGAAAAGATGACATCATGCCATTTGTAACCATGTGGAAGAAACTTGGTCTATGTAGTGTATGTAGCTAAGCCAAGTAAACAAGAAAGAAAAAGAAATATAGATTATTTCACCGATATACAAAATACAAAGAAACAAAACTAACACAAATTTCAAGAAAATTCACAGGACCCAAGACTTTGACTACTAGGGGGAGGGGTTGCTATGGGTGGAAGGAAAAAGAAAGAATGGCTGGTAATGGCACTAGAACTCTGATGCTGGATGTGGCATGAAATACACTAGAATGGAGTGCTATTTCCTATCCCAAAATGCATAGAGGATCATAAAATATAAGTAACTATTTAATAATGAAAGTAAAGAGAAGACTGCTTTATCTAAAGTATATTCTCTAACAACCAAACCATAAAGGAGAAAAAACGGAAAAGGTGGAGTGGAATGGTTAAAAAAAAAAAAAAAAAGTTTGGCAGGATCATCAGAAAAATTAAATAGTGCTCTCAAACTGGACACATTTGAAATATAATGCCATTCTAAAACTTTTTTTTATAACAGAAATAAAAAGATTGCAGATTGGCTTTTGTGCCTCTGCATACAGTTTCTAAATTACCTCTAATATCAGATGAGAAGCACCATGAGAAACCCTAACTGTCTTCATCAACACTGGTAGAAACATGCCAAATATTTAGAAGAGCCCACTAAATGTAGCGAGATACCACCAGTACACAGGTAGTTACAGCATAAATTGGAATAATTTATTAAATTGAAGCTAAATATACATCTCTCTCTTAACAAATAACATTAAATAACCCATAGTCAAAATATCCATTTGTTAGATTATCCCACGCTGGTATGGTTGCTTTTATATGATGTATAATGAATGAAAATGAAATGAAGGTTTTAGCACTTATAGTCTGCTAGACATAAAGGGACCTTTGGACCTTTGCAACATAATAAAACTGTAAACACAATCTAATATAGATTAAAAGAGCACCTTCGAGATTAAATACCATTGTAAAAGGGAAAGGAATATATCTAGGTAAGGGGAGTTTACCTCTACTGGTTCTCTATCTCCATATATTCTCTCATAAATATCTACCTATCTACATCCATCCATATGAATTCTCCTATGTATATTTACCTACATATGTAAATAGATGTACATTCACATATACATATATATTCTGAAAAAAATAAACTATGAGTGAAAATTATTGGGGAAGATTCTGAGAAAATGGTAGAGCAGGAAAAGACAGGAATTTGTCTACCCTCATAAAAAACAGTTGCATTGGAAATCGCTCTAAAATCACTATTTTGGAGCTCTACAGTCAGTTGAGGGCTTGCAACTTTCAGGGGAAAACAAGCAGTAGATTTCAGATAATCAGTTAATCTTAGCGTTTATCACAGGTGCCCAGTACTCTCCCCTTAGTCACATGTCAGGTCACATGTGTTCTTGGAATAGATTTCTCAAAAGTTACAGGAGCCAAGGTACAGAAAAAAGACATGTTCATCCAAATATCGGGTATCTGTGCTCTGATTGCTAAGATGTGCTTCTGAACACAGAGGTCCAGACAAAGAAAATGGTGGCCTTTCTGTTGAAGCACTCACCCCACCTCCACCACTCATGCTTCAGGGTCCACCGTTGATTTCCAGAAGATTTAAAGAACTGATGCCATTTTTCCCTTTCATTTTTCTCTTTTTCACCTTTGAAGAGAAAAACACAAAAAATGAGGACATGAGAAAACAACTAAGTATACCAGGAATATGATTAGAAAATGACCACATGTGCCCAGGGGAATCATTAGAAAAAACCTGAGAAGACTTTAAACTTAGACTTCATGTGGAACCTCACATCAGATTAACAAACACAAACCAATAATAAAAGTCAGGCAGGCCTTTTCCCACACTGCCTCAGCCTTAGGACTGGATCTAATCTTCTTTTAAATCATTAATTACATGGTGAAGGTAGAAATGACCTGGTGAAGGTAAACTTAATCTGTAATAAACAGATATTGCTTTACAGTGAAACAACTTTAATCTACATGTAATTTGCAATTCCAGTTTTTTTCTTTAGATTAACAATACACATATTCAAAGTACTATATTCAAAAAGAATGTATGTTCTTTTTTTGTACTAAAATAGGGTTAAAAACACATTTGAAAACATTTTTAGTTCATTTGTTTCTCTATAGATCCCCTACTTTTTGAGTTAAATGCAAATTTCTTATGCAAAAGACTAATGACATTAGATGCTTTGAAATAAAGATAAATAGGACCCAGCCCCTAATTTTTAGGATCTCATTTTCTAAACAGCCTGTAAAGAGAGAGGGTTAAGATTCTAGAATAGAGTCACTGGGAGACAAGTAAATTTAAGTGGAGCTGATAGGTCATTTAGGAAATGCAGTTTTTGCAAATCTCTGCCCCCAAGACATGTAAGTTTCAAAAGTAAGCTTCTGAGAAAAAAAAAAAAAAATACAGTAAGCACAAAGTAGGTTGTTGGCAGAAAACATTTCTACATGGAAACCAGTCTAGCAACCAATCATATAGAATCAGATATGTTTCACATCCTAGTACTAATCCTGATGTAGTAAACAACTTGCATGATTTTATGATTCCAATTCCTTTCCCAGATCCTGATCACTAACCAAGAGCCACTCATGTGTGTCCAGGGTTATAATCCCTAAAGCACAAAAAAATGCTTTTTTTCTTTTTTTTTTGGTTTGTCCAGGTTTTAGTCGCTTTTTTAACAATAGAGACATCTGTGTTAATGAACAATTTCAATATTGTAAGAAAAATTCTTCAAAAGGGGATGGGGTGAGCCCTATTGTCAGGGTGGGCATCAGATTCAGATCCAATCATTTGAATACAGTAACATGAGGTATTGAAGAACAATTGGAAATGTTTTGTGCCAACAGAGTGGAATGAGAGAGGACACAGAACGGAAAAAAGACACAGAGCACAAAACAGCCCAGTGTTTGGTAGTGGGTGGGATGAAGACTCCCCTCCTGCCTCAAATACTAATCAGGCTCCCTTGAATCATCTTGATAAGGGCTCCAACTTGGCCTCCTGCTCCTCCTTTGCCTGAGAAGAACACATTTAGCAAAGACTATTGCTAAGACAGTTTAAGGAGCACGTTTTTACTCTTGGTAACTAATCACTTTGGCCTTCCTTTAACTAGAATCCCCTTTACCTAAATATTGAACCAAGTTCTTTTTAATGTCCATCCACTGACTACAGATGAAGATTCTCCTTGACCAAACTTAAGTGAGGCTCCCTTAAATTCTCTTCTCAACCACACCCTGAACTGCACTTCCAGGTTCATCATTGCATTGTAAAATGTTAACAAGAATCCTGCTAATGAAATTTTCCAGCCTTCTTCCTTATCTGATCAACCTAGATGTATCTAATTCGTCTCTACCCTCCTCCAGGTGGTGTCTGACCAACTTGTCCTGACCAAAACAAGAAACTGTTAGATAATTTCAGACAGATCCCCCTTGATATTTCTGCATAATAATTTCTCATCCGCTATCTCCCCACCCTGTGCCTCGCTGTAAGTAATCATTCTTTGTTGGGAACCTGGGCTAAGCTGATGCAATAAGCTGGGAAATTGCGCTCACCGGAACAAACAGGAAACTATAGTCAGAGCCACCCTTACCGCCTCCCAGAAGCATACATAAAGCATGAGCACTAGCAACCAATCAGAGCCCTGATCACGCGCCCGCCTGCCAATCCAAGCCAAGAGCACGCAAAAAGACACACACAGGGACCACCTATCAGAACTACTTCCTCTCTTTTCCCTTCCCTATATAAGTCCCTCC
>RJWH01007627.1:0-38233 GCA_004363575.1 Solenodon paradoxus | reverse complement strand
CCCACCATCCTTCCCGCGGCGCCCTCATCGTCCTCCCTCCTGGCACCCCCACCATCCTCCCCCGCGGCGTACCCACCATCCTCACCCCGGAGTCCCCACCATCGTTCCCCTGGGGTCCCCACCATCCTCCCCCCAGTGCCCCCACCATCCTCCCTCCTGGCATCCCCATCATCCTCCTGGTGTCCCCACAATCTTCCCGGCATCCCCACCATCCTCCCAAGTTCCCCACCGTCCTCCCCCTGGCGCCCCCACCGTCGTCCATCTTTTACTGTCTTCCCGGCAAATCTTGGAGCACTCCCAATCCTCCTCAGAACCAGTAGTCATTAAGCTGCTTTGGCCTGGTTCCCTATGGACTTGTAGCAGAATATTTATGTCTAAGCTGCTTTTTATTTTTTTTTTAAATGTCAACAACTCAACTTACTTTTTGGCTTTTCTTTCCTGCATTAGAAGTCATCAATTTCTCTTAAGGACAGGAAGGTGACCTTCTCTTGAATAAAATACAACTGTATTTTTCCTAACAGCGAATCTGCTTCTGAAGACGCAGTGCTCCCTATTCTAAAACACAAGGAAAGCCCTGTGGGGCCTGTGCACGTGTGTGTGGTGTGAGTGTGAGTGCACGTGTGTGTGAGGTGTGTTTAAGTGTGTGGTGTGTGAGCATGTGTGTTCATGTGCAGGCACACTGACCACTAAGGTGACATTGTAACTTCACTCACGATCTTATGAAGAAAGAGAATGCAATCAAACTTTGGGCAGAGGCGCTGCAGCCACATTCTGAGGGGCTCCCGGGACGGGCACGTGGGGAGTCACCTGGGAGCAGGGATGCGAGGGGACCACCACTACTCCGGTGCCCAGAGTCAGGCAGAAAAGGTCATGTGGGTCCCTGTTTGAAGTTCTAAGAGGGACTAATCAGGTTTCCTAGAACCCAACTTCTCAGAGCGAGGTCTCACGGAACAGTGGCTAGAAAGACTTCAGAAGTCACGGGGCTGTCCCCACCTGCTGCGATGTCTCCTGAAGGATGGCCAGGGACACAAGACCTCAATGGATTTTAGTTCCCCAGCACCAAAATATGATGGGTGAGTAGTGTTGCTTGATGATTCACTGGTTGGTGAGTAAATGAACACATTTTCCACCGACAAAGATGGTCAAACTCTGCTCCACCTGCTCTGACATCTCTTCCTGACCAGGTCATCTCCTCATTGTCCACTTTTACTTAATTAATAATTTAATCAATTTATTTATACTTTTTTAAAGGAAAGGTGCAGGCGGGAACGAAGGCAAGTAGGAAGGCAGGCAGGCAGGAAGAGAGAGGAGGAAGCATCCCCATTTTATTTTTAGTTGTTCACACTGGTGGTTCCCCCCTGGGCCCAGGACTTGGGGTTAGGACTTGAACCCAGGGGTATGTGGCCTGTTCCTTCGGAGGCGATTGGCATAACCTCTGCTCCACCGGGACGTGTTCATTGTCTACTTTGAGCAGGCCTCTTGCTCAGTTACTCTAACCAGAAGGCTCCACATGGATATCTGATGGAATTCCTCCGCCTGTGATCTCTGATCGCCCAGGCCTGTCATCAGGAGAGTCCTGGGATGCCGATTTTGTCAGACTCCCCTGGCACTTCCATCCCGGCCCCTTCTCCCACTTTTCTGTCTTTGCACTTGAGCCCCTCTCTCTACCGAAAACCCTGCAGCAGCATTGAATGAAGCCCCTGAGCGCAGGGCTGGATGCCTTGGGAACAGGCTTCTGAGGCTCTCAGAGGCCTCTGCTGTTTTGCACTTCTGTCTGCTTACTCAAGCTGTTTGAATAGTCAAAGGCCGGGAACTTGCTCCTTTTCCTCCTAGGCCTGCTCTGTCTTGGAGGTGGCAGAGACACCCTCCTATCTCTGTGGCGTTGCTGTCCCACCTCCTGCCCTCTCTCCAGAAGATTCCCGTTTCTCCACTGGGCTGAGTGCCCAGGGAGAGCCACACAGAGGCCGGCAGGCAGGGCTCTCTGATGGCTGCCTCTCTTGCTGGGCTCTCCTGTGGACATATCTTCAGTCTTTCTTAGCAGCCTGCTATGTAGAACAGGAGTCAAAGAGAAGGTCTCTTTGGCGGGGATATTCTCAGCGACACTTATTTTCTTCTTTATATTTACAATGCAAATGCCTTCCTTTAATAATCAGGAAAAAGCCCATCAAGCTGTTTCTACCATGGAAAAGACACAGATTGACTAGTTGAGAAGAGAGCTTTGAAGATTAGTGTCAGTTTAGAGAAACTTGATACAATACCCACTAGGGACAGGACCCTGAGCCAGGAGTGAAGATGAAGAAAGTAACCTTTTCAAGCAGTTCGGTCAGTTTGTCCAGAAACGGTGCCCTGTGAGGATGCCGGGGCACGGACCTGGGAGAGCAGCAAAGAACCTGGAGAAACAGGGTCCAACAGGTTATGGGAGAGAGTGCAGGCTGTGCATGTGTGGGCCCTGAGAACCTTCCAGAACCTCAGTGTGGGACAGGAGGCAGCAGGGTGAGGCGCTTTAAACAAAGAAAGCAACAGCTTTATCTGCAGATGGTCACAGAGAGGGTCTTTGGCAGCATGGCAGTTAAGGAGAGAGGTTTCTGGGGTAAGGGAAGGAGGGGCAGAAGCAGTGCCTCCCATGGAAGGCAGAGGCACCTGCTTAAATCTGCAGGACACCCTCCCTGCTCTCACCATACTTTCCTACCACCTTCCCAGAACTGGCCCTCAGCCCTTCCGCCAAGGCTCAGATACTCCCCTTTGTTTGACCTCAGACGTATGGCCCCCCTTCAAATTGGGGTACCCATTGCCGGACACGCCACGTATCCCCAAGTTGCATGTGTTAATAAACTTAGGCTGGGTTTTCCCTCATCAGTCTGTCTTTGGCCATTGACAGATGGGGACCCTAAGATGGCACAGGAAAGGAAATTTCCTCTGTCCTCGCCTTCATTCTGTCTGGAGGAGCTGCACTGGGTGGAATCAGAAGCAGCAGCGTCACTGACTCTGTGACCAGGGCAGGTTCACCTCCATTAGCCAGGGTTTCCTGATAGAAATGCAAAGGACCCTAATTCCCACTTCACAGGGCCTGGGGGCCAAAGGAGGTGAGGGATGCAAAGCACTTGATAAATGGTAAATTGCTGAATCCGGCCACTAGCTGAGCACTCCCTGTCCAGCCCTCCCAGAGAGGACAGGTGGGTCTCCTATCTAGGGGGAAGCCAGGACCACAGGGGCAGGGCCATTCCTGACTCCTCGGATAAAAGCAGAACCCTGGGCCAGCCCCTACTGCCGCTTCTCTGGTTCTAAGTGTCTCTGATGCAGATATCGGAATCATTAAGCAGGAGGCCTGTCAGGCTCCACACTCCCGCTGGGGATTCCCCCCACTTTCTCAGTTCCTCTGGGGCAGAGGAGACCATCCTGAGTCATTTGTATTGAAGTCACTTCTTTCCTAAGTAAATGGTATTGCTCTTAATGCAAAGAGCATCCTCCAGTTGACATACACACTAGCACTGAGTCTTCAAATCATGGCCACCCCTAATGTGCTGGAAATAATCTCTCCTTTTCTCTAATTACACCCTCAGACCCTTTTCAAAATAGAGTGCCAGAGTTTCTCTAATCAGGGGTCATCACCTGCAGGGGACACATCGAGGTGCCCAGAGTAGTGTTGGGACAGATGGATGGGGACAGCTGGATGGACACACCAGCCCCGAGTGGACCCCCACCTGGGGCTAAGGGTGCTGCAGGGCTGCGGTGGAGGCTGAGCCCCAGAGGTCAGGACGGAGAGGCACTGTCTCCCGGACCTCAGGCTGGGTCAGCTCTCCTGGGACGGCTCCTCACACGGCTGTCTACTGGCCTCTCTCCCTCCTGGGCTCCCCAGGTGGAACCACTCCCTCCACAGGCAGGTGACCTACTTCTCCAGTGAGTGAATGCACCTGCATCCACCTCCAAGAAAAGCCACCAGTTGCTTCACCAACAAAAGGGTTATATGGAAGTTACAATGGAGACAATTCTGAAAGTGTGGTCAGAACCAAGGTCAGTGGCCTCACAGGGCACAGCACCTAGTCCTCACAGGGCACGGTCCCAGGTCCTACACAGTTTGGCCCCTGGGTCCTCTATGGCACAGCTCTCTGGGTTCTACATGACACACCACCCTCCACCCCTCAGGTCTTACATGTCATAGCCCCTGGGTCCTATGTGTCGAGGCCCCAAGAATAACAGCAGACCTGTGTTCCCCACCCTCTCTCCGCATCTCCAGCCCCATAGAGCCTGGCCCTGGAAGGAGCCTATTTGACTGCTCACCTCTGTCCTGGTTCTCTCAGGTTTTTCTCTTGTTGAGCAAATTTCTGCAGATAGTGGAGCCAAGACTGTGCCTCTGGTTCCATGTCCACATTTTAGAGGGCACCTCCTCACCTCCTGTGTCACTTTGCACCTGGTAATGGAATGGTCCGTCTGCCAGGAAAACAGCTCTCTCAGGCAGCTGACTGTTGAACAGGCGCTCCAAATTCACTGGATCGCTTTCTCTCGTGGGCTGGGGCCTCAGGGTTTAGGAATGGTGCTGGCGTGAATGAAAGTGAGTCGGCAGTCAGGCAGGCAGGCAAGGAGAGAGAGGAGGAAGAGCGTTTAGTTTTGTTATTTAGTTCTTCATCCTGTTTGTCCCCAGGCCCTGGGTCTTGAACCTGGGTCCTTGAACACACGTGACCACACTGACCAGAGGTGGTGGACCTGCTCGCTAAGCCATCAGGACGCACCTGCAAACCCTTGCGCTGTCTGCAGCATTGGTATTAGATACTTGTAGAGGCCGCTGGTATACTTGCCATATATTTGTAGTCTCTCACACTGGTTTTAGATGGAATTTATGGAAGATGAGAACTAAAACTACTGTGGAGTTCAGGGGAATTTCGAATGAAAATGTGATTATTCCCTTCAGAAAATTGCTTTTATTGGTTTTTTTCTCATCTCTCTTCCTGAATTACTAACCCTTCTCTGTCCTCTGGGTCCTCACTCCTGCACCTGTGGTCAAGGAAGAGCACAAGATGGGTGCTTGGTGATGCTGGTGGGTTTCCCTGGATTTGGGTGAATGAGTATATCTGGGAGGTGTAAATAAGGATTCTCTCCAAAAGAAACATCAGCACGAAGAAGATCAAAGTTCTCCTGGAGGGAGACAGAGGAGAAGATGATAGATAGTGATAGATGATAGATGAGTAGTATTTAGATAAATGATAAGTATATAGACACAGACACACAGACATATAAACACCCATTATGTTGAACTTTTTCTGCCCTGCTGGTCTACATCTTTCTGGGGTGACATAGTGTCTCCATCACACTCCTCACTGCCTGGGAATAGGCTGAGTCGCCATGCACCAGCCTAACATGTTGGAGTGGATCCTATCAATTCTGATACCGTTTTAAAGGGGACAGTACTGGATTGCTGTGTTCTGGTTTTTTGGTTTTTTTTTTCATATTTCACAACTGTCCCATCATTTTAATATAATTGTCAGTTTTGTCCCATTTTTAATAAACCAGGTCCACCTTTAATGTGGGGAAAAGGTTAGTTGAGTTGCCCTGTGTTGAGGTGGTCCCAAAGCAGATGTCCCTTGTGCTCCACATTAAAGACAGCTCTTGTTGCTGCTGACTGCAGCGGGCAGTGGCTGCTACTGCCGTCCCTGCCCCTGTGAGGAAACAGGAGCCATGGGAAGAGGATTCGCCCCACCCCGTGTGCATCTTTTTCTTCAAAGGGAGCAGAACACTGCAGCGTGGTTGAGCTGCAGGAGGTTATCTCTGGCACTGCAGGGGTTCTCTCTAGCTCTGTGGGGTTTTCTCTAGCACTGTGGGGTTTTCTCTGGCACTGTGGGGTGATTGGGCAATTGTGGCACCGGGGTGGTTAAAGAGTCATTTTTTTTTTTTAGGCAGGACATTTAGAGCAGGGCTTATAGAGGCACCAAATTTGGTTGTCACCTAAGGTGCTAAAATTCTTTGCACCAGCCCTGGTGGTTTGTATGAAGCCCTGCCAGACCACAGGTTGTTACTGTGATATTAATCACTGAAAGGTTTTGCATAGTACTTACTTGTTGCTGGCCTGGCTGCTCTGCTTCTGCTCGGATTGCTCTGCTTCCTTCTCTCCCCTTGGTCACCAGTGCATAACCCGTCTTGGTGCTGTCACTCCAAATGTCCCGTTTTTGTCTCCAGGAAATATGGTCAGCCTAATCCTATCTAGCTACTTGAAATGCCCTTTCATCTTTCTGGCTCACATGAGGGGAGAATTTTAAGTACAGTCATCAGCTGAGAAGCATAGCTTTTAGATGGACGAGCTTCCGTGCACACGCAGCAGCAGGCATGCCCTCCAACATCATGGCATGTGACGTCTCTGTGTTGAGTTTAGCAGGATGCTCAGCTGTCACAGCAGCTGGGATCACATGGGCGCCTGTTAATTTGGGCAAAACAAGTCACTTTCAAGTGACATAGACAAATTGACGTGGAGGCCGGAAGCAGGGCTGGAGCCTGCACTTCCTTGGAGGCATCCTCCCTGTCCCGAGGAGCTCAGAGGGACAGTCTCAGTGACACACGGTGACCTGAGGAACAAGGGGACAGTCTAGAGAGCACAGTGACAATAGGTCTGTAGGTTCTGAGACTTGCCTGGGCCAAGATGGCTAAGCCGCACCCTCATCTCACCATTGCTCCTCCTGGGACCTGAGCACAAGGAATGTAGAGGGAGGGGTCTTGGAGTGCTCAGCTCACACCTCCCAGAAATGGACCCAGGCCTTTTGATGACAAGAATTCTTACTACTTGTCTCATCTGGTCCTGAGGGCCCATGCAAGCCCCCTAAAGCCATGCTCTGATGCTTCTGTACTCCGGGGCCAAGGAGTGGCCCTGCCCATCATGTTCTGTGGGAAGACCTTACCCCTGAGTGCTGCCTCTGAACCCGGGGACCTGGGCAGTGGGGTGGGCCTCTGAGGACAGTGGGGCAGCTGTCACACTGCAGGCAGCGTCCAGGTGGAGAGGTGGCTCCCTCAGGTGCCCTCACAATCATGTTGAGGACATCCCCTCTGTCACCAGCATCGGGCAGGCCCTGATGGTCAGAAATCCATGGACACATGCGGGTACCTAGCCCCTCTTGTTACCCCAGGTACTGTCCAAACCTCAGTGCCACTCAGCCCCTCCAGGGGTGCCTCCTTCCTCCTTTTCTTCCTCCTTTCCTTCCTTCCTTCCTTCCTAACTCCCTCCCCCGCCTCCTTCCTTCCCCACCCCCGCACCTTCATTTGTTTGCTTTGGTTCTTCCTCTGCTCCAGGATGTGAACCCAGGTCCTTGGGTTCCCACCCCAACTGCCAACTCAGAGCCTGAGCCAGAACACTGAATGGCTGGTTCCATGGGTGGGAAACTGAGGCTCGAGGATCAGCCCCAGAGACTGGTCACAGTTCTTCCCACAGCAGGGGTCGGCGTGAGAAGAGCAGGGACTCTGTCGGCGTGGGGAGGGTCACTGGCCATTCTTACCGTAAAGCCCTCAGTGGCAGCGCTCAGGGCCCTGCTGTCTGGGACGGTCACATGGCACATAGGTTTGCTAAGTCCCTGTGGAAACTGCAGCTGTTCCCATCACCACAGCACTGAGCTGTGTCCAGTCGACCAAGGACAGACAAACAAGAGAACTTGACTGTCTCCCGGCCGTGGGAGGCAGGGTTTCTTTCTGACGTGGTGCCTCGATGAGCCTTAAAAGCACATGCCTGGGAGTGGGGGTGCCACACTGAGGGGCCCCCAGAAGCTTGTTTGAGGAGGAAGTTGGATGTTCCCACCCAGGGACGCCCCAGTCACAATAATTACATTGCCGTCTCTCATAATGTGATTTATTTAGATGCTTCTTTATGAATTAATTCCCTGTAATTGCCACTCCCCTCACTGTAAATCAAGGTTTCTGCTTTCTCTAGTCCAACCAACATGATCCTACGGTGCAGTAATTAGTCCAATTAGGAAGCAAGGCAGATGTGGAAAACCAATTAGTCCCAGGAATGTGTCTGTGCCCATGCATCCCAAGCTCTGCTCAATTGGAATTTAATAGCAGCCTCATAAAACATTGTTTTACTCGCCAACCATCTCCCCCTTTCAGCTCCTGCTTGTTTGCTTTTCCTCATTTCTGAAGGCGCCAGCCCAGCTTTCTCCCCTCTGGGCCACCCCTGGGAGAAGGCGCTCCCCCCGGGGTGCAGGGGGGCTGGAGGAGAGGCAGGAGGCTGGGGTTTGGGAATGAGGTTTGCCTCATTGCTCTCTGTCATAAATGGACCCAGCCCTTGATGCAGGGCCTGAAACCAAGAGATACCAACCCGCATGTACACACAGGCACACACAGAGCCACACACGTTTGTATACACAAGCATAGGAGTGCTCACACCGCACAGAGGAATGTGTGTGCACACACACAGATGGACATATATGTGCACATGCACTTAGAGAGCCACATGTGACCACGCATGCACACACCACACAAGGGAGACTGACACGCATGCAGACACGCTGGCACACGCATAAACACATGGAGAGCGTGTCTACACATAGACGTGCACATAAACGCAGAACACTCACGCTCACAACAGACATGCACATATGCATACGTCTTCACGTGTGGAAATAGACACGTGCACACGTGCACACAGGAGCACTGTGCATGCAGATGAGTACACATGACACACACAACCAGCAAACACACACAGGCATGCAGTAGAGATTGCTGTGCACATGTAGGCAGGGACATGTACCAACACACATGTGCACAGGCAGGTACACACATGAGCCCTCCCGGTCTCCGTCCCTTGAGGAAGCCATGCCCGCACGTCTCTGTATCTCACAATCTGCTGGGGCATCTGCCATCTGGTCTGCCTGAGGGACCCGACTTCCCAGGCTGATTCAGTGGGAAAATTGGAATAAAATGAATTATTAATCCCATGGGTTCAAAACATAATCTCGTCCTCAAAGCTCCCACATATTAACCCACAAGTCAACCAGAATGCAGCCTGGCTAAGGATGCGATAGCTATGTGTGACTTGAGGGTGGACCCGTTTACCTGAGTGGACAGACCCTCCCAGCTAGAAAGAGGGCTGACTTCGTGCTGGGCGTGGGGAGCTGGCACCTCTGTCTGGGGCAGCAGGGCCTTTGTGATAGCATGCCCATGCCCTCTGCCAGTCCTGCACATGGTCAGAGAATGTGTCACCTGGAGTCTCAGAGACGAAGGGTCAGAGAGTCCAGCCCCAGGCCCTGGCTGGCCCTGCTCACGTGGACAGCGACATGAGCCAGGCCCTCCTGACATGCAAGTGCCTTTGTGCACAGCTGCTTGCCGTCTCCCTTTAGGAAACAGCTCTGGTTCCCAGAGCATCACGAGCAAGAGTTATTAAAAAAATCTATCACAAAACAATCACTGTAACTGGAGGTCCCTATTCACTGCTCAATCCAAGAGGTAAATGACCGAACTTTTGATTTATGGAACTCATTATCACTGCATGGTCGCTGCGGCGACATGCTCCATTTCTCTCTGTGATCATTACGTGGTGGGTTCTCTCCAGGAGACGGCAGTGAGACCTTAATAACAAGCAGCGAGGGTGATGCAATTAGTAGGGTGTGGCTGAGGGTGTAGCAGCATGTGTGCCCTTGTCATGTGCTGGGAGTCAGCCGAGGGTGTTTTGTGCAGAAACGAAGAGCCGCTTTTGGGACCCATGGCCCCTTGTTCCCCATCCGGGAGTGGGATGGGCCTGGGGCAGTGTGTCTGGAGCCTCACAGGGCTGGATCAGGCCCTGAACACAGCTGCGTGTGGGGGCAGGAGGACAGGGAGTGGGGAGGAGGCGAGTTTTTATAGATTTGGGGTGACCCAGAAGATGCTCACTCCCGTGGCCTGAGTGCTCATCCCAGGCACAGACAGTCATCACTGACGTCTGTCTGTAATGTTCTCTCTCAGGACAGAGTGGTGCTTGGGCCACAAATTCCTGGACACGAGTGCAAGAGCGGTCACGAGGCTGCTGGAGGGCACTTGTGTGACATGAACCTTTGCCTTCTCCAGATGTGGGCTTTGGGGCTGGGTGGGCAAAGGACGCAGCGATCAGTCAGTGACATAGTGCTTATTATCAGACTCGGTGTCTGAGAACTCACTGCAGCGGGGCTGATGGCCCTTTCTGAAGGATGCAGCAGTGACGAGAGCCATCATGCTGTAAACATGTTTGCAGGTTGTTTCAAGAAAATCAGCACAAGATCCTGGGCCTCAGAGAGCTGACAGTCAACTCAGGTGCAGGACCTGGGCCTGTTGTCCAGGAGTCACCCAGTGGTCAGAGCAGACCGGGCCGCCATGGGCAATGGTACCAAGACGGCCCGTGTGAGCTGGGGTCAGGGGACGGTGGTTTGGATGAGCAGAGTGGGATGGGCTGTGGGCAGGAGGGGCCATGGCAGCCGAGAGGGGATGGCAGATGGCGCTCACACAGGCAGCAGGGTCAGGTGCCTCCAACATGCTGGGCCATGGCTGTAAGGCGGAGCCTGTCCTGACCAGTGGCACTGGGCGCGACAGAGGCTCCGCCAGCTGCTGATCATGTTCCTGGGTTTTTTCCATCACTTCAAAGACAGGCCCCACCACTTCACTGGGTGCAGTTTTGGAGACTGAGAGGCAGTCGACTTTTGCCCCAAACGGACATCCCCTTGTAGCCTATCCAACTCCACTGGTGAGTCTTGGATGCGGGTCTACAGTCTTGTCTGCAATGACAGCAAGGTGTCATTCAGAAGCCCAGAGGTCCGATCACTCTTCCTGGCAGCTCAGTTATGTAATAATAGAGCAGCATGAGTTTCTCTTTTTACTCATGTCAGGGACTACATAACAAAAATAACAACTCTGTTTTCTCAGAGACCCTAGGGCCACAGTCCCACTCTGTCAGCTGCGGGAGGCAACTGGGAACCAGGACAGAGGAAGGGGCTCGCCGTGGGGCCACCATGACCGTGCGAAGGAGCCTCGCCTCGCCTCGCCTCTGCCTTTCCAGGAATCGATGCCCGCTCGGGTGAGAGATGAAGAGTGGCTGTTCCTCCTGGTAATTAATACCACGTGGCTCATGGACAGCCCTGAGCTGTCACTCAGGGAAACCAACCAACACACAGACAGACACCCCCAAAAGGCAAGCTGTTACATCCTTCTTGCAAAATGCAAAGAGAAAGGACTTGTGTCGAAGCTGTCTATAACTGAAGTACCATGGGCTGTCTGGTCTTTTTTCTTTTGCTCTGAAAAATCAGCTCGTATATTTTCATGCAACGAAGACAAGCAGTCACTTAATTGTTTCATTAAAAGAGGTGTTGAAATGTTACTAATTGTCAAATGCAATTAAGTGTAGCAACATGTCGCAGGTAAATTAACGAGCAGCCAGGCGCTGGGGGTGCTCAGATGGGGGATGGGCAGAGCCATGGTTTGTCTGCTCCGGGGGCTCCGCCTGCATGTTGCTCCCTCAGATGGCAGCCCTGCTGTCTTCTGACCCATGACGGACCTTCGCTGTGAGTCGTGCTTAGCTGTTCTGTCTCTCAATGCTTGAGAGTGAGGCTGAGACAGAGAGCAGGCAACTTAGAAAGGAAAAACCAGTGATTGCCCTTGGGAGACCCAGAAAGCGGGGCTTGTTTGCCAAGAATCCCCAGTCAGGTCTGGAGCTAAGAGCAGCACCCAGGGGCATGGGTGTGTGTGCCTGGTCCTGACTCCGCCGGCCCACTCGGCCTGCCTTCCTTCCTTCCATGTTCGTTCCATAAGCACGTGTGGTTCCGTGGGCAGGGGGACAGTTGGAGGGTCAAACAGGACCCTGTGACCCCTGCTTTCTTTTCAGCGATTTCGTGGGGGGTCAGTGGGGCCCTTCTAGGAACTCCAATCCCAGCGCCGGGGAGTTATGGTTTAAAGAAAAAACAAACACAGCCTGGCAAGCTGGGAGGAGTTGTGTTTTGGGGAAGAGGACACAGTTGTAAATTCATGTTTGGGGCCGTGACATGGACTCTGTGGGTGGGCGTTGAAGGCGGCTACTGGGGTGTGTAGTGGACCTGGTGAAATCTCCATCTAATACCCTTGGCCTTTGCAAAAATAGCAGAGTGGTGAGTAGGAAGACCACACACCCGACAGCAGCTGCCTTTGGCTGCGCAGGTTAGCCGCCTCACTGCACAAAATGCAGGTTTGCCGGGCCACATGCTTCTTGCATCTCTACCAACACAGAGGCAGAAGTCACTCAGAATGGGACTGTTTTTATTTTCAGGTGCCTGTGTGCTGCCATCCTTCATCATAACCTAACCTGAAGACATCTGGGCTGCTGAGATGGCCTCAGTGTGTCACCCTGAGCCATGTTGATGACACTGTGGTGACCACGGTGATGGAGATCCCATCAGGACACACGCTCTTCAGCAGTGGGCGATGATTCCACAACATGCAGAGGCCTTCGGATCAGTGTAGTTTTCAGGATCAAATGGACCAGAGCGTGTTGGGACAGCCCTCCAAGATGCCTCCCGTCATGAAGGAGAGAGCACATGGGATTCTGTGGGCTCCACTTGGAGTGACTGGTCAACCTGCACAGCAGGCGGCACGATGGAGGGCAGCTCAGTGCAGGTGAGCAGGAAAGGGCTGGGCATCAGGCCAAGCATTGTGGGGGCCCCTGATGCTGCAGCCTGATAATCAGGACACTCAGGGAGGGGCAGGATGTTGGCAGCGTGGGTGACAGTGACTTCGAGAACACCGAAGAGATGCCAGGTGCTGGGACGAGGCCACTCTGCTGGAGCCTGGACATGGATACCCTTTGAGAAACAGCTGGTGGTCAGGCTAGCCTTCACTGGAGAAACACTCAGCCATGGGCGTTCAGTGACCATGCACAGAAATTGTCCTCACGAGCTGGGTTTGACCAGAGCCACCAGGGCCAAGTCAGAGGTCAGCTTTCCAATGATGGGTTGACCCACCTGGGAGTGAATATGAGAAGCTGGGCAATCAGGCAGCCAGATGCCATGACCCCTGTCACTGGGCAGAGCTCTCTCCGCTCATGTGTGTGGGCCTTCATGGGTCCCCTATGACCATCGCTGAGGGAGGAAGTGGCCCCGTTTTGGTTCATCGGGGCCTGGCTGGGGTGAATGGCAGCTCCTCTTGGACTGGGTGTGGGAGATAGGGATGAGGGCAGGCTGGGAGGCTGGGGCAGCCCCCCTCATCTTTGTGTGTCAGGGACACAGTCGAGGGTAGCTGTTGTGTGCGGGCTTAGGGTGAAGAGCCTGGTAGAGAAAGATGCATGACAGGGGCGAGGAGGCATGGCCTGAGGCACGAAGGTGGCCCTGTGGGCGTCATCTCCTGCCCTCCTCTGAAGCTCTCTGCACCTGAGACTCGGCACCATGGAGACCTGACTGGCCTGGTGGGGGCAGCGCTGCTGTGCCAGAACATGCACCTGCGGACAGAGCCAGGTGGACAGGGGCAATGGTCCCAGTCATCTCGCCAAGGGACCACCTGCCTGCTGCAGATAGCAGCGCCAGCTCCCGACTCAATGTCCTCCCCACAGGGTCCCCAGGCTCCTTAGTGGCACATTGTCCCCCCAGGTTCCTTGTGTGGGTTCTGGGACAGGAGTATCTTCCTGTCCCAGGGAGTCAATGTGTTACCCAGAGCTTGGGGACTCTGCCATCTCCGTGTATAGCCCTAACTGTCCACAGAAAGCATTCACTTAACGTGATGACCTTTTTGTGGTGAAGTGTCTCCCTCTCAGAGCACCCTAGATGGGGCAGTGATGCCCGAGGGCCAGTGATCTGTGGATGAGTTGTCTCTGATGGGGAGCCCATGCCATCTCCCCTCCTGAAATCTGACACCTGCCTGGCTCCTCGTGGCCCACAGTCAGGCATTGATGTCTCTGACATGAGGACGGCTGTCTGCATGGACTTGGCTATTCCTGTGTGTACTGCTCACCAGTTTGAGAGTGTGTCCTGTTCAGAGGATGGCCATTTCCTCTGCAGAGGCTCCCTTGTCCTGCAGACCTGGTCGTCAGGCCGGTCCTAGTGAGGCTACCTGACTCCAGAAACGTGTGAACCCAGTGCCTCAGCCCAGGAGGAGATGCAAACACTCATCCAATTCTTTCTTCTCTCTGTTCTGGGTTCTTCCCAGGCCAGCACTCCAATGCAATTCTTCACCCTCTTAGGAAGTAGACCCTCAGCCTACTCATCACAGAAACTTGGTGAGCTCAGCTCAGCATGCAGATTCCTCCTGGGTGCTGGCAACTTTGGCTTCAGTTTTGATTCAGGAACAAAAGACTTCGCTCTCTCCTTCAGAGCATCTGCTTTTGTTTTAAGTGACATGTGCAATCAACTGAGTTATAATTTAATCTACATCCACATCCCTTGTATTATAGATACTAGATGAGAGTGGGCACTCACTTTATCCAGCCCCAGCAGGTGCCTGGCACTCAGCGAGCACTTATAAATAGAGTTGGATGTAAGCACATATTTTATAGTTGATGTGGAGCCAAGATAGTGTCTTGTGGGCAAGAGGAGAAGCTCCCCCTCTGAGCTTATGTCTTAGCTCTCCCCTCACATCTGCAGAACCAAACCACTATACTCACCTGGACCAGTCAATTGGAGGAAATCCTGGGAGTGTGAGAGAAATGGATCTTCAGAGAGTGAAGAGCATTGTCAGCTCATAAACCATGGAAGGAATCCCCTCTATAGTGTTGAGCAGGTAGAGAATGTTAGAGATGGGGAAAAGGATGTTAGGGGTGGGGTGAAGGATGTTAGGGATGAGGTGAAGAATGTTAGAGATGGGGTGATGGATATTAGGGATGGGTAACGGATGTTAAGATAAGCCCAGGATATTTGAGGTAAGGCATGATGCTCTCTGAGATGCTAGATGTTGGAGATGGCACTGTAGTGCTACACTTAGAAAGTGTCTTGAGCATATAGCTCAAGTGATCGAGACAGTCAATGGAGATATGTCAGCTTGGACACTGTGGTCAGCTGCGGCACCCATAACCATGTGTAAGGTCTCTTTTCTCTACAGGCCAGAGGGCTGGGTCATATGTAGGCTGGGTTGGCTCCTCAGAGGCTTTCTCCTTGGTTTGAGGCCAGATGCCTTCTTCCTGGGTCCTCCTACCATGACTTCCCATGTGTGTGCGTGTGTGTGTGTGTGTGTGTGTGTGTGTGTGTGTGTGCGTGTGTGTCCTACCTTCTCTTCTGCAGTCATATGACTCAGGTCCATCCATGTGACCTCCTTTCACATTAACTACTTCTTTGGAGACTGTCTCCTGACAGGGCCATATTCTGGGTCCTGTGCATTAGGCCTTCGACGTATGACTTTGGGGAGTGCAGCTCTGCCTTTGCCATCACTGGCAGGTGGAGGCAGTGAGGTTAAAGTTCCTCCATTTAGAAGTGGGAGGCTGGGTTTGAGTTCTGATTTTACATTTAAAATCACTTAGCAAGTTATTTACTCTCAGAACATTAGTTTGTCCTCTGATGAGTGGTTATAAAAGTAGACTTGCAAAGGTTATTAGCTGAGAGACACATGCAGCAGAGGCGAGAGCCCCCAGGGCCACAGACTCACGGCCAAGGCTGAGTGTGTTGCTGCTGTTATGATCACAGTGTCCTTTTCTGCACAAGTAGCCTGGCAAGTGCCATCTGTTTCAGTGGTGACGGTGCCTGAGAGGAGAGCTGGCGAGGAGCTTCTCGGTGACCAGACAGTGAGAAGGGCCCCAGGAGGGACCGCACCTTCTGTCCTCCTCCCAGTGGACCTCTCCCATCCCAAGGGCCTTTAACCCTCCTCGCAGAGGCCAATGTCGCTGAGCCAGGCCCCTGTTGAATATGGGGCAGATCTTCCCATTGGGGTAGTTTCCTGCAGAAAAGTTGCTTAATGCAGACACTCGTGTTTCAGTTGTTAAAACCTGAAACGAAGGAGCCCAGGAGAAAGCAGGAGGCAGGACGTGGCTTCTGGAGGATGTGGCTCAGTGTGGCAATGTCTAGTCCCACCCAGGAGCCGCCTCCATTTTGAGCATCTGTGTCTCATGTGATTAAGAAATGGTGCTGCGTTCTTGTCACCCACCATTAAGAACTAGTTACCAAGAGTTTCCGTAACATCTGCTTCTTGCAACCTTTTAATTAACCGTGAAATCTGGCAGAGGGACCCACAGTTTGCGTGGAGCACGTGGTCTGAATGCAAGGAGGGCGAGCTCACTTCTTGTTGGAGTAGAGGTAGAACTTGAGCTCCAGGCCTCCTCAGCCGCTGTGTCGCCTGTTCTCATGGGTTCAGGGCCATCATCCCAGTAAAGACTGTTTTTCAGAAAACATGTTGGTAAAGTGAGTGCGGGTCAGGGATCTGCTGATGGACATTCTGTTTCTCCTCATGGTTTGGTCAGACCATATTGGGTCCCTGCCCTGACTTGGGATGCCCAGGCTGGGCCAGACACCAGCTTCCCAAGAGGGCGGCTCTAGCGTGAGATCTGGCTTTGCGGGGGCGCCTTCCTAGCACCTTGAACGCTGGGCATCCTGGCTCCCAGGTCAGCTTGACTCTTGGGAGTGCGTCCCCCTAACCCCATGTGCCCTGGGGCTGCTGAGACAACACTCCATTCCCATTTCTGGATGGAGCGTCCTCCCTCTGCCCTTGCAGTGGCCTCTGCACCCACAGCCATGTGTCCTTTGACCTTGGTTTGAGCTCAGAAGTGCCCGTCAGCCTGTTGGTTTAGATCTCACTCCATGGAAGCCCCAGGCCACTGTATCTAGTGATGACTCTCCTCCAGGGAGGTGCCCAGACACTCACCCTCTGATGATCCTTCAGGAGCTCCGTGTCCTTGCAGTGTCCTTGCTCAGCAAGGACTCCAATCTGCTTTGTAATTTTGTCAGTAGAAGTGCAGACAGGTTGACGTCTCACCTAAGGCTGTGGGCTCTGGGTGTGAGTCACAGCTGTCTCTGTAGCTTGCACCCCGCAGCCAGGCAGCAGTGGGGGTCCCTGGGCAGAGCCCATCCTCCAGCGCCTCCTGGAGGGAAGCCCAGCGCTGTGACACACGGGATACTGAAGGCAGCCCGACTGCACAAAGGAACGATGGGCGGCTTGGGGGCTGCCGGTGTCCATGTCTACAGGTGCACAGTGCGTCAGCCGGAGGGCGGAGGGCAGGGGTGGGGACCGGTGCAGCAGGGTGGCTGGTGGGGAGCAGCGGGCCAGGAGCAGGACAAGATTGATGTCCTGCTCTTCGACAAATTACGTGACTCTCTCCCTGAATCATAAACATTGCTGCGCAGTTTATCGAGATTTTCTGGCGTCGAAATTGTGCTGGTGTGACCTGCTTGGAGGGCAGCAGCGGCCGAGATACCTGAAGAGCTTCCTCTAGCACCAGGATCCTGAGATGTCATTTTGGGACATCTGCCTCCCCATACCCCAGCATCGGGCCTGCAACTGCCAACTGCCTAAGCACTTCGTGGGCCTCTCCACGTCCAGGAAGAACCTGGCGTCTCCCTGGCATGGCGGGGCTTTCCTGTCTGATGGGGCCAGCCTCCTCCCTCAGGCTCCATGTTCCGAGTCACAGGGGACACTACCGGCAGAAAGAAACCACAGAGGGAAAGGAGCTATCAGCACACCTCCTCTGTGCTCCTCGCAGCTCAGGGACCTTGCTGAGCTGCATCTCCATGGTGTGATGGAGGGTGACCCAGCACCATCTGTGTTTACATCTGCTTTGGTTAGACCTCAGATCAGAACTACCTGCTCCCTAGGTGGGCAGTCTCAGCTGACCCTCTACTCTGAATTGTCCTGATACCTGAGAGGTTGTGGGCCCATCTCCCAGCTCTCTGGGCCAGTAACCAAGCTGTTCTCGCTGCCCTCTCCGCGAGAGGTGCTCCTGAATCCTGCCTTCTTTCTCCAATTGTCCCTTTCTTGAGTGCTGCTTCTCTCTCCTAGCCCTTCATCAGTTTCTTTTCACTGGAACTTTCCATCTGATCCTGGAATGTACAGGAAGGATGTGAAATGGTTCTTTTCCAGGAAAACAGCTATTTATTTCTGATTTATGCCATACTTACATTAAAAAAAAATCTTCCTGACTCCTACGGTCTGACACACACACTGAATGTGAGACAAAAAGTGAAACTCACCGAAAATGAAGGTAACAGAGGAGAGGATTCTTCTAGAAGCTGGGTCAGTCCGTGCTAGGACTGAGGCACAGCAAATGAAGCAGATTGTGGCAGCTAAAGTTGTGCACAGAAATTCTTGTTCCTGGTTGGAGGGCACAGGACAAGCTTCTCAAGGGTGCCTTTGCTCGATGCTGAAGTTACGGCAATACATAACATTTCTGAGTCCTTCAATTCTGTTGGACACTTCACACATGGTCTCACCTAATCCTCACCATGACACTAAGGCGGGAAAGGGTCAGGCCACTCATATTCACAACAGTCCAGGTGTGTGTGGTCACGGCCTCATTGCCACAACAATGAGATCCCCAGGGACGCATTTTTCACAATGTGTCCTGTTGTGATGTGATGCATGACGGTGCTTCTCATTTTGCTATAAAAGGAATTGTGTCACCGTGACATCTCGAGGCTCCCTACTGTAGGGCACTGACAGTGTGTCCATGGTGTCCCCAGGCAATCGGTATTTGGGGACGTTATAGCGATGTATCTGGGTCCATTGTTGACGGGCACTCCCGGGGCGTGAATGGAACAGCCCCGGTGGGCGCCCTTCCAGCTCCCGGAGCCCAAGTCTGGGAAGAGTCTCCGTGCCTCACAAACTGTGATCTTGGGCAAGTCCGCACCATCTCTGCTCCAGTGTTGCCATCCGCTCCCTGCAGATTGATCATTCCGTGCACACCCTCTGACTTAATGTGCACAAAGCACGCGGTATCTGGCCTCACTAAGCACTTGCCATTATTCTCATTATTTCCACCCGACAGATAAGGAAATTGGGTCTTAGGGAGGTTAAATGACTGGCCCCACTGCCCGTGTCCAGATCAAATTTGCACCAGACCTGATGTGACCCTCTGAGCCTGCTCACTGGCTAACTCCAAAGCTTTCCTGCCTCCAGCGATACGGAGACAAGGGTTCTCCCGTGTCCTGGCAGAGGTGGATGCTCCCTTGCCTGCCACAAGTTCCTGCCTATAGGCTATCTTTGGGGAGCTTCTCCCAGCTGCTGAGTTCGGTGAGCCTTCTGGGAGGGACTTTTTAATAGGACTTTAAGAAAAGCTGAAATAATGTGAGAGCACTATTGCAAATCGTAGTGTATGTGGGTTCTATTCATGTATCTTTATTCACCAATCTCGTCCCAAATACAGTGGGACATAGCAAAACAAGGTCTGCATCAGCCCAATTATCACCACATTGGAGTCCCTGAATGTCACATGCCCAAGGGGCTGGCAGGCTGCTTGTTATTCCTGAGGTCAAAGGGCACCTAGTCCTGACCCACCTGGGCCAACGCGGATACAATTCCCCTACTGTCCGCCATGTGTCCCATCAGCTTGCAGTGGACATGCATGGAGGCGTGGCCTTTTCACCCCGCAAGGAGAGTGGGGAATTGGGGTATCCAGGGGCCGCGGAGGAGGGAGGACACGTGGCTAGAGTCCAACTGAAGTGTCCTGCCTCCATCAGTGTAGGGCACCTTGCCTGCTATTTTCTCCAGAAAGCCCTGGCATACTACAATCTAGGGGACTCTATTTCCCCAAATGAGCTGAGTGGCATTTGGCCAGCCCTTCACCCACCCCAGTGGAGGCTGGGCTGCACCATCTTCTTTTTGCCTGGAAGCCCCAGACCTACATGGTCCGCACTCCCAGAGTCAGATTGAGAGAGATTTGGGTATGGCCTCTGCTGGCCCATGGCTCCTTCGCCGGAGACCACTAGTGGGTGTGGACCAGCTTCCTGCCAACAGCACCTGAGGTGGTGATGTTAGTTAGCATCACCAAGCAGAGTGCTGTGCCCCTGTACACCCTCATCTGCCTCTCCTGCCAGAGGAATTCGGGAATGTAAATCCTGCTCTAAGAACAGGGCATTCTGAATTCCAGAACAAACCTCTCTTCCTTTGCAGGGAGGCGGCTGCTGCTGCCAGCTCTCCCTCCTCTTGCTCTGCGAGACCACACACACTGAGGTGGCTGGGACCAGGGCGCCACCCACAGCAGCCGCTTTCTGCAGGCCTGTCCAGCGTCAGGCACAGGCCAGCCCTGGACACTGCTGCAGAAGGGCCCCTGGAGGCATGGGGTGGGGTCGCAGATGGCCTGCCAATGGAGGGTGGGAGGCTGTTGTCACAGGACGCCCTGGCTCCTCTTGGAATGTGGACAGGACAATTTTGTCCAGCACTGAACATGGAAGCTTCCACCTGGGCTTCCACCACAAAAGGAGCGGGTAACAAAGACTGGTCGCAGCGCTGGCCTAGTGGTTTGAGCATGGGAGCCTTCACCATGCGCGCGGCCAGAGACTGAGCAGATGAGCTGCATTATTGATGGGGTGGCAGTGTACAGTGTACGCCATTAGCACAAGATATTAAATTACCAGGCTTGTATTATTTGTCTGCTCGGCGTGGGCTCAATGATATTTGCCTTTCGCCTCAATAAAAGATCATGAATAAAGAAAGCAGAGGAATATTATTTTGTTGTTGTTGCAAGGGGATTTTGATGAAATCATTTCCTCTGTGGAGTGCTGTGGCCAGCCAGGCTCTGCACTGAAGATCCCAGACATAGACGTGGGGGCTGGACGGAGGGTGGGGGCTTACTCCAGCTAGGGCGCTGGCCTTCCCGGAGCTGCTGCCCCCAGGACTCGCCACCAGTGCTGGGCAGGGGCATGGACAGTGTCCCCTTGGTGACCCCACACAGGGCCCTGGCTCTGCAGCCAAAATGACTCGGCGTAGGATTGGGCTACGGCTGTCGAACTGGGCTCTTTGGTTCCATTTTGGGTGTCTTTGCTCCCAGCTCTCTTCTGAGCAGGTGACTCGCATGTGCTCAGACACAGATGTACACACATGTGCACACATACACACACTTACACACATGCACGCTCACAAGCACACACACACATCTCTGAACAGATTCGGGGGATATGTTCAAACCAGTTGCCCAGAACCTTGCCGGGCAGGTATTTGCTGGTAATTAGGCCTCTGCCCCACCCAGCCCCACTCCCTGTATAATGTGCTTTTGAAAAATGCCTGCAACTTGGCCTCCTCGCCTCTTTGCTATCAGAATGAAGAGGCGGGTGTGACGGGGACAGGTTTTTTGTCTGTGTGAACTTGAACCAGAGGGATTTTGGAGAAAGCTTTTCCTACAGGCTCTGTTGAGGTCTGGGAGCCTTTTCCTTGGGGAGGGGAGGAGGTGTGAGGCTGGCCCAGCAGGCTATAGGGGTCTTGCACACTGAGGGCAGGTGTCCCTCCACAAAGGGAACCCTTTACAGAGAGCTTCCTGGAGTTGGGAGCCAGTTTTCCAAAGACTTGCTCAGTATTTGCCCAATTTTCCTTTTCATTCAATGGGTGCCCTGAAGGAAACCATGTAATGTGAGACAGCAGCTTAGCTTGGCCTGGGCATCCCCTTCTGAACTGGGAGGACTTCCTTTGGACTGAGGGGCCTGCCTCCTCTCCACAATCTCCTCCTTCCCCAAAGGAAAGATGTAGAGCAGCTTATAAAGCACACAGGCTTATAAGGCTGGTAAAATCTGCACGGAATCTATCAAAGCAAATCACGGAGCCTGACAGCTGAGAAGCATTATTTGTTTTTTTCCACCCAGATTTCTACGGAGCCTGGTGCTTTAAACATATGTCTTGGGGAGAAGAAAGCCATGTAAAGACAATTACGATCGGTAAATGACTCATGTCGGCTCTGACATCTGTATGTGTCAGCGATGTTTAAGTGCATTAACCTTTGCAGAATTCCCACCCTCATGTAGCCCGTTGGAAATATCTGCAGCCTGCCTTCATTGAAATCTTATTTACTTTTATTTTATGACCATATGCATGAGTTTGTAAAACTCTTCCTGGAGGTCCTGCCCCCTGTACAGGCCCTGCTCATACAGGGAGATTCTGGCCATGGCAACAGCGGCCGGGAGAGAGCGCCTGTGTCCTTGCTCAGCTGGGGCAGTCCGTCCCAGGGGAGGTGGCTGAGAAGCAGTCACTCGGTCCCCCGGGTGGCCTTGCTGCTCACAGACTCCTTAATGCATGCACATTCCAGAACACGTTCCTTCCGCAGCCTTACATCAAGGTGCTTTGTGTCCATGTGGCCTGGCCCGCAGGAGACACCCTGCCTCCCCCTGGCCCTGGTGGCACCTTCTCTTCTGTGTCCTGCTGCTGTGACTGCTCCACGCCTCCTGCTCTTCACTCCACTGAAATCTGGTGGGTATGAAACAGACTCCGGTGGAATGAAGGACAAGAGAAGCCATGGATATCGTCATCTCCTCCTCTGAGGCTGGGCCCCTGCACGTGGGCTGTTGCCTGGTCAGAGGCCTTTGGGACCTTGGCTCAGAGACTGGAGATGTGGAAGACCTGTCCCTCCACCTTGCCCAGGTCACTGTCCCCACACGAGGGTCCTGTGTCTGCAGCACCAACCATGTGGGTTGGACGGCCGCTCCCGCTTCCTGGCCCTGCGCCCTGCACCCTGCACCCGGCACCCGGCGCCCTGTGCACTGTGCATTGTGTGGGGCACTCTGTGCCCACCTTGACTGAACCTGGAGTGGGGCAGGAGTTCTGGCCCGAGAAGGAGGCTCTGAAGTTGACTTGGAATTTGGTCACTGAGGGACAGCTGCCGGGCGGTGTCCCTCCCAGCATGCATATCAGAGAGCCATCTGACTGAAATGGGGGGGTGTGCATCTCAAGTGGGACTGAAAGGCCAGTCACGGACCCGGCAGGGAGGCAGATGATCTATAATGGACACTCCTAGGGGCCCACCTGGGCCTGTAAATGGCATGTGTCTTGGGGCCTGGGGATAGGCATGGGAGGCAGGGGGCTGACTGCACTCAACAGGGTGCGTGGATGTGGAGGCCTGGCAGGCGGGTTGGCTTGGCTGTGTCCAGACACGCCCGTAGCTCCCGGGAACCCATAAAAGGCTGTCTCAGCCCCGACATGCCGCCGGGTGAGTTGGGGCAGGTCTTCCCTGTTGTTTGGAATATTTCCTTCTGGGGCTTGTTCTGACCCGATGGGCAGAGGCTCGCAGCTCCACCCCCACCAGCCGCTCTGAACAAGGCCCTGGTGCAGAACAGGGTGCTGGCGCCCACGGAAGCCTGGACCTTCTTCAGAGGCCCTTGAATTCCCAGCCACCAGGGAGGTCGCCTGTACCGCGCTGCCCATGCCCAATGCCCAGTGAAATGATAGGGCCAGGCTCTGGTGGAGGGGCCTGAATTACGGGACCTTCAACCCCAACCCAGAGCAAAGGGGGCACCTCTTCTTGCTCAGCCCACTCCCCAACTGTATAGTCCACCAGCTTGTGAGACCTCCTGGGGTGCACCGGGCCCACATGGGGGTCTGAGGCAGATGCTGCAGAGACAATGTCTAGAAAAGCACTCAGGCTTGGGGCACTGCCCCGCACCATTTGCCCCACCTGCTCTGTAGGTAGTGGCAAGATGACCAGAGCCAAGCAGGGGCCTGGCTGGGCTGGACCTCATGCCTGAGCCAGGAGTCTCCTGCCCACTGAGCTCTCACCCACCTGATGACCGAGGGTTTGGCTTGGGTGCCAGAAGGTGAGGCTTGGTCGGAGGGACAGGAAGGCATGTACTTGGCCACCATTTAGGTTTATCCAGTGACTATTATGCTGCTGTCCTGTCCCCGGCCCTTGGACCATGCCCCAGGGAACCTCCCACAAAAACCAGCACGCACGTGAGAACTGGGTCCTGGCATTGTGCCCCCATCCGGGCCCCAGAAGCCAGCCCACCCCTCAGTCTCTGGGACCAGGCAGCACTGCATGCTAAGGCCCCCTATGAGGCTGCTGCCTGGGTGCTGGGATGACCAGGAGGACACAGGAGAGGGTGGTCAGAGTGGCAGGCTCAGTGTGTTGCCTGGGAGAAGGCGGTGTGTGGTCTCGGCGCATCCTGCTGTGTCAGACCCTCTGAGGAGCCGCTGGTTCTGTTCTCCAGGCCCCATCCGGTCTCAGACTCACCTGTGGGTGTGCTGTCTGGGCCTCAGCCGCCAGCCCAGCAGCCCCGCTCTGGCTGCATTCAGAGCAACAGAGATTTTCCTGATATAGTTCAGAATAAAGAGGTGGGCAGTGCACCGAGCGCACAGAGGAAGGAAGGGAATTCCAGGTCTTGGAAGTTTCTGGCCCTCCTCCATCCTGAGGTCAGGGAACAAGAGGCGGGGACACTTACTGCCAAGGAGCGTCCTCTGGTCCTCAGGGCCGGTGCGGAGCAGCTGGGGGCCCCACGCGGTCCTTTCTCCCCAAACCTCAGAAGGCGTGTGGGCCAGGAGAGAGGAGTGGGAGCAGAGGGGTAGAGGGGGCCGGAGCTGGAGTTCGGAGCAGGCTGGGCAGGGCCCCTTCAGATCAGGAGTGGCTAACCCAGAGAGAGAGATGGCTGTTTCCCAGGAGGCAGGTTGAAGCAGAAGGACTGGGCCCCCTCAAGGAGGTGGGACAGTCTCACTCTATTTATGCTCACAAGGTGGAGGGTTACCTGCTGGCCAATGGGGAGGCACCGGCCCCGCCTCTCCAGACCGCACCCGCCCAGCCTCCCTGCCCAGATTGCTTTGTTCTGAGAGCTCTCAGGGAAGGGAAGGGGTGAGGGCCCTCACTGTGGTGGGTGGGTTGGGGGAACCAGCTTGTCTGAGCCCATTGTCCCAGCTCTCAAAATGCTCAGTGGTCATCTGGGCTAGAGGCTGCATGTGCACACATGTGTGACTGCATGTGTGTATGTGTGCTCATATATGCATGCACACACATGTCTGCACGTGCCTACATATGTGCATTTGCATGTGCATGTGTCTGCATGTGGGGGGCAGTGGACTCCAGTCCTCTGGATGCTTTGCCATGGATGGTCCCGGCTGTACACAGAGTGCTGGGGCCCAGTGGGCCAGACAGCCTGCCCAGGTGGAGACGTGACAGGAGCCCAGGCCGAGGGGAGGGGGTTTGTTGCTCTCAGCTGGCTTTTATGATCCAAGAGGCTCGGAGACCTGTTCCCTTTCGTCCCCAGAGATGTGCTGTGTGAGGAGTCAGAGGAGACAAAGGAGAAGAGGAAAGAGCCAGTGTACTTGTTAGGAAATATTAGCCAGTTAGTCTATGCCTCTTGCCCTCTGCTGTCCCCCTCCCCTGGCCTTCTTCCCCAGCCTCCTCCCTTGGCCCCTCTGCCGGCCCCCTCCCTGCCCTCCTCCCCCGTCTTGGACACCCCAGTTCCCCAAGGTGGGGTTCTGCCTGGAATAGCCTGACTCCACTTGTCCCAGGCACATCCCTGGTGATCTCCCAGCAAAGCTGAGCTCCTTTCTCAGATCCGGGAGGGACTAAATTACTCATCTGTGGGCTGAATGAGCAGTGTGGCCCACACTCCTGAGAGCGTGGTCCTGCCTATTCAAGGCTCTCTGGGTCAGCCCACACGCACCTCCTCCTGGATGATGGAAAATCCGAGTCCACTTGGGTCAGGTCTCTGACCTGCCGGGCCAGTCCAGGCTCCCAAGACAAGCTCAAAGCCCTTCCCTGGTCTGGAGGGTCAGCCATCATCTGGGGCCTTCCAGCCCTCTGGAGGCAAAGAAGGCTATGCAGGGGACACAGGTGGGAGATTGCCTGGGGGGCCCTTTCTCAAGTGCAGGGACTCCTCCAACAGTGAGAGTCAGGCTCAGGGCCCCCTGCCTGCACCGCGGTGCTCCTGGCACTCTGGTTCCTAGTAGGACAGAGAGGCGTACGAGTCCCCGGAGCGGGTGTACACGTGCGCACACGCAACCCACCTGGTTGAGACCCCTGCCCACGTTCCCCTCCCCTTCCCTCACCCAGAGTCAGAGTCAGCTCTGCCTAGGTGAGTGGGGGATGTCTTCCCACGCCAGACACAGACACAAAATCAAGCCAGTGAGCGAAGCACTGTGCAGACCCCAAAGGGAACAGCCGGTCTTGTGGGGAGAGGCACGACCCTCTGCCCCTGCAGGAACTGGCCATCACGAGGCTTCCTGGCCTGGTCTCAGCCGATGCCATGCCCTCCTCCAACAGGCCCGGGTTGGCTCCCTGCTCAGGCCTCCGCCGCACATGTAACGTTTCTGGTCCTGAGCATAGGCTTCCTCCACTGGGACCTCAGCCCCAGTGTCTACTGTCACATCTTTAGCTTTTAACAGGGCAGGTCAAAGGTCTGAGCTTCCCCAAGTGCTCTCAGCCCTGGTCAGCGTCATGAGAACACTAGGCCGGCGGGGAGGGCATGTGGGGTCCCCGGGCCCTGTGTTGGGCAGAGGAATTGCCAGGGAGCTGGGGGAGGGCGCCCATCAGAGGCAGCAGCTGTCTCTGAGCGCAGCGTCCTAGTGGATGTCCCTTCCCTTTGTCTCCCACGAGAGCAGGAATACATCAGAGGAAAGCAAGTGGGTTCTGCATCAAGAGGCGTTCCTGACACTGACTCCTGGGTGGGGCCAAGATGGGGCAGGGAGGACTTGGACCCCTGCTTCTGAGTCTGACTAACATGCCCTTCTGTACCTCCTATCCTTCTACCCTTAGTATCGATTAGGACCCAACCCATGTCAGATGCTTCCCTGCACTGGGGCCCTGACAGCTGGTGTCCCCTCCTGTCTGAATGGGGGCCTGCTCCCACAGAGAGGGTGTTTCTCAGAGACAGGAGTGGGAAGGGCGCCGGGAAGCCCGTTGAGGATCTTTCCTGTTGGCCTCTCCCTTGCAAGGCCTGCTCTCTTCCCTGATGCTGGAGAGGTGGAGCAGGGGACCAGGCAGCATGTGAAGGGGTGATGTCAGCGCCCCCACCCTGGCCTTCCCCAATGACATCAGCTCAGTAGGATCGAAGTCTCTCGACCTGCTGGAAGCCTTCTGGATGTGAGGATTTCCACATCAACGGAGGATGGTTGCTGCGATTTTATTGTTCTGAGTTAGCCTCTGACTGTCATTCTGAGAAAGTCGAAGGTGAGGGCTTTCTGGTGAAGAGGGTGACTGGCCAGGGCTGCCCAGGTTAGAAAGACCCAGCACACTCGACTGGCCTGCACGCACCCAGTCCTCAATGTGTTTACACCACTGGCGACTTAGCAGGTGAGGACACAGGGAGAGATGGTATTATGTCCACTGACATCTTCATTACCTGTCTGTTGTGCTGGTGCTGTGCCGGGCGCAATGCTGAAGAATAAGGAATGCCAGGCCCCGGCTCCCCAGGTAGAGAGCCAGAGGGCTGCTGTGCTGCACATGGAGCCCAGAGCGGGGGCAGCTGACCCCTGCCTGCAGACTGGGGAGACTTCACAGAAGAGGTGACCCACTGCAGGAGGCGCTGTGCCCATGGGAGCAGAGCGAGCTCTGCGTGGGCTCTGGTGGCAGCCGGACAGGGTAGGGGCTACACGGTGTCTCTTCCAAGTTAAGCTTAAATGGTGTAGTTCCTTCCCAGGTCACTGGGTAGACCCTGCTTTACCACCTGAGGGTCTGCAATGGGTTGGCAGGAAGGAGAGTGATCGCCCTTCCTCCCCATGTCTGTCAGATGGACGGATGTGGCTGATGGAGGCTGCGATCTCTGCTGGTGCTTCACTGCGTTTGGGATGTTTCATGAGATGCCAATTAGAATTTGCTAAATAAAGAGGGAAGGTTAACAGGCGAGGGGCATGTTTTCACAGGAGAAGCTGACCCTGAGCTGCTGGGTAGCTGCCAGGCTGCTGAGCTCAGCACAGGCAGCTGGGTGGTGCCAACCGGTATGCACATGCGTGCCACACCCTCTTGGGCCCACATCAGTCCTGATGCATTCTCCGCAGGACAGAGAGTAGGTGGCAAATGTTGAGGCGGGAAAGGAGGGGGAGGGTGGGAGAGTGACAGGGTTAGAGCACCCTATGTCTTCCCTGGCTGACGTGGTTCTGCTCTGAGTGTATTCAAGTCATTGGCCAGATCCAGAATCAGGCATGGACACGGCTGTATGACTTGCAACCTTGCCCCTGTCTCAGCTCCTCTCCTGTCCTAGCCCTTGGAGCTCCTGAGAGCTTGGGAAACAAGAAAAGCCCATGGAAATGCAGAGGCAGAGTGAGGTGGCCTGGACTGGCGGGACCTGTGGTTCTGCTTGGAGGAGACTGATCTCAGTCAGCCATGCTCTCCTTTCTGAAAGATTCTATTCATGTTGCTCCTGCAGACTCCCACCATTGCCTGTGAAGTTTCCTTGGACCCATGGGCCCTGGGCAGGACTTCTCTCCTTCTGTCCTGCTCCATCTGTCCCGCTGCTGCTGCATGGATGCCACTGTCTTCCTCAGATGTTCCTGCTCCAGCATCTCTGCCACTGACGCATGGGGGCACATATGGCCCCAATCCTTCAGCACCTTCAGTACCCCTGTGCATGCCATTGTCTAACTGCTCTGTGCTCTCCCTCCCGCCTTCCCGGATTGCAGGGCCCAGGTTCTCTGCTGCCTCCCAAGTAGAGCCAAGAAACCCGGGCACCACGCCCTCCCCCAGCTCTTGTGCTGCTCCCGCCTGAGACAGACATGGCATGCCACTGCAGATCGGCTTGGAGCAGGAGCCCGTGAGTCAGGGCCCCTCCCTGGAGACAGGAATCCGGGCGGTGCACGCACATGCCTGCCCATCTGCGGGGCCTCTGGCCGCCCTGCCCGCAGAGCTCCTGTACCTTACTCGCTGCGGGGGCCACCTCCCTCCTGGCCTTGCCCTGACTTGTCGGTGAGGGGCACACCTGGAGGAGCCAGCAGTGGGGCAGCTCTGCTAGGGGAAGGGGGCCTCCGGGTTTGGGTGGGCTACTCTGTAACCCGAGCAGAGACCCACCCATTTGTTTTGAAGTCTGGTCCTGAGACCATGCTGAGAGGGGGAAGGAGAGACAGGGGGTGCCCTCCACTGTCACCTCCTTGCTCACAACTTCTGTTTTATGAGGTGGTTGGATGAGATCAGTAGCTTCCCTGTGTATGAAGCCACCCTCTTTGAGGGTTATGAGGCCTATGAGGAAGGTCTGTTTACAGAAGGGGAAGCAGAGTCTCTGGTTGAGGCCCCTACAGAGGCCCTTGGGTTCCTCCTGCTCTTTCCAGTGTTGCCTGGACCAGCAGCCAGAATTTCCAGAGCCCACTTTGCAAAGGTGGCCTCTCTGGTCCATTCTAACTCTGACCATCTCCACCCCTTTGCTACTCAAAGTGTGGTCCTCAGGTCAGAAGAGCCAGGGCCTGCTGGAATACAGTGCTCTGGGCCTCTGGATCCACCCATCCAAACCTGCATTCTAACCAGCGGCAGGGGAGACACATGAGCCTGAGGGACCCTGGTCGGTTGGCTCGTGGCCCCAGAGTTGGGTGAGCGGGGCCAAGCACATCCGTTTTCCACTGCAGCTGGGGGTCTAGGCGCCTGGGAGTGCAGGGGTCCTCACATCTCCCGACACCCCCTGGTTAGTGTGTCATGTTGGGGCCAGTGTGAGAAGAGTGAGCTCCTTCGGACTTGGCCGGCAGGGAACCCTGGGGACTGGACACAGTGTCAGGTCCATGTCTCTGGATGTGACTGCGGGCCTGTTAGTGCAGCTGACAGCTATGACTCTGCCAACGGGGTTGCCCGGGGGTCCGGTGGACTCAGGCTTGGAGAGTCTGAGTCATGACTCAGTGCCAGCTCAGCCATTCCTGAGGGTTCTCAACCTCTGGGCCTCAGTTTCCCCAGAAGATTGTGAGGAGGGGCTAAAACACAGAGGCAGCTTTTCCATCATCACATGCTAGACACTAAGGGACACTTTAGACCGGTTCTGTCTACAAAGACAGAGCTTCTTCAGCGGACTTCCCAATGTCTGCTCGGGCCACGTACTACACACCTCGCATTCTATACCCCACACTCTATACCCCACCCTTCCCCCCACTCCCAGCGCCTGCACCCACACACTGCAGCCTGCACTGTGCCCTCTGCCTCTTCACCCCCACCCCCCCCCTGCTCCCCACACCCCTGCCTCCTTACCCCTACCCACACCCTGCTCCCCACACTCCTGCCTCCCACACCCCACACCGTGTACCCTATACCCACACCCTGCTCCTTCCACTCTATACCCCACAATTTCCCCCACATCCAACGCCCACACCCCACACCCCGTACAGGGCCCCACACTCCACAATGGGCCTATGGGCACTGTGGGCAGCTCCCCCAGCCCAGGTTTCTTCGAGGTTGGGTGGCCCTGCTGGTGACGCTGGCCAATCCTTCTTTGTCAAGTGCTTGTTAGTTTGTAGCCTATGGGAAAGCAAATTTAAAACCTTCCAATAAAAATAGCATCTCATTAAACATTCAGAAATAAGAGGACAGGGAAGAGGAGGGGTTTCCCCCACTCTGTGATCATCCTTAGAGGTGGGACCCTTCCCCGGGGGTGTTCGCCTGCTCAGGCAGGGGCGAGAGGACCTCAGGGGCCTGGAAGCCAGCACGCCCGTGCCCCTCACCCTGGCTCTGACAGCCCTTCTGCCAGCGAGCCTCCCTGGGCCACAGGCTGGCTGCATGCGGGTGGGGCTGCTGCCCAGACGGGCTGTTGGGACGCTTTTCTGTTGATAGAAGCCACGGTGTCATGTGGCAACAAGAGCTTTAGACTTTTCTTCTGGTTTCTCGTGGCTTCGGGTTCCTCAGTCAAGATAAGGTCATGTGAGCCCCACGGGGTGGCTTCTCTGACCTCCAGGTGCCCTGCTCCCCGCCCTGGTTGCTGGCCCCCCCATCCCCCTCTGGGGGCAGCTTCCTTTCCAGCACCCAGGTCTGTCCCTGAGACCTGCTGGTCAGGACCCCAAACACTTGCTAATAGCGGTGCTGCACTTGCGTGGAGCCAGTTTCGGAGAGCGGGGAAAGTGGTCACCTTCTTGGGAGGGAGGCAGGTCAACTTCCCGTGGAAAGGACCCCTTGGCAGCCTGGAGTCTGCAGCCGCCCCAACTGTGAAGTGCTCTGGGTGCCGGGCTTGGCAGTGGTAGACCTGAGTCTGTTCCCTGCTCTCACGTGGGCCAGGCCACTGCTGGCAGGCGGCTCCAACTGGTACCCTCCATGGAGCAGGGCCTGAGCCAGCCTCAGCTTACTCTCCGGACCGCCAGCACTGACATGTGTGGCTCGGTGGAATTTTCCTCAGGAATTGAGTATCCACCTTGAATTCTAGGCTGCTGCTCATTTCCCAAAGTACCGTGGGTTTCCCGTAGGGTTCCCCTGGGGTTCCTGTGGGGACCGTCTTCTCTCTTTCAGGGCTACAAATCTCAGTCCCCCAGACCTCCTCTCTGCCCACTGCACTGCCGGTCCAGCACCTGCCCAGGCCGTGTGTTTGGCCCAGACCTGCGCCAGCCAGAGACCATCTGTCCAGCTGCCCCCTCGTGACTGTACTCAAACCTCCATGGCAATTCAAGCTCGGTCTGTCTAAAGCAGAAGTCCTCTCCTTTCCCCAAGCCCACTCCATGGCCCTCCTGCACCCTCTCCCCTCAATAGCATCACTTCCACCCCAGCTTCTCCTGCCCGACATGAGGAGTCATCCGATCCTTCTTTCTCACTCACATCCTACTGTCCTCAAAACCTGCTGGGTCCTCCGGACGCCCAAGCAGACCTCGCATGGCATCGCTCTGTCTGCTCCATGCAGACCACAGCTGCAAGTCCCCTGGACTCGAGTCAGCAGGGGACATGCCTGTCTCCCCTCCCGGTTCCCAACATAGGAAGAGCTGGAAAATGTGCCTCACTTTAGACATGAAGACAGGAAAGACGAATGATTGTCAGCTCTGCCTCCTGAAAGACCTTTGCTGCAGGACTCAATGTAATCATTTCTCGCTCTAACTGAGGTGCCCGTTTTCTGGCGGTGCCCTGAACCAAGACTAGCAGTCTTTGTCTAAAGCCTGCTTCCTGTTCAGGCCAAGACCTTGTCTGTTTTCTGGGAAAGTAGGTACCCTGAGTCTCTTTGCCAGAAAATTAGCAGAAAAGCAAAAGTGAGTTAGAGATTCAATGAACTAGACACACTGGCCAAGCCTTCAAGGTCATTCTCCTTACTCTGCTCCTTATCTCTTCTGTGCACCCCCAGTCTCACAGTCTCCCCTGCCTCAGCCAGGAAAATGGGGCCAGAATGAGAGCCAGAAGTCTGCAGGCCCCACCCACTGCAGTTTGAATTCTCTTCTGTCTCTACAGCAAAACAGGACGTGACATGTCTTCTCTGCTGGATCCTAAGTGGGGACGGGAGGATGTTCCCACGGTGCATTGTCTGAACAGTTCTTCCACCTCTACTCCCCAGCCAAGGGGAAAGAGCAGCATCTCGGCTGTGCAGCGCTGTCTCTGGGCTGGCTCCAAAGACTTGGGAGGGGACAGCTATTTTTGTGGGTGGCTTTATGCTTTGAGGGGCAAACCCTCTGCACACATTGGTTACAGAGCCCCTGACCACATGGGAGGCCTAGAGCCAGGGCTGTGGAGGGGTGGGCGGCCGCGGCCCCTCTCTCCTTGGGTGGTGGTGTGGGGTGAGGGATGCAGTACTTGTGGGGGCAGGAAAGGTACTGCAGGGGGAGGATAGAAGTAAGCCTCTTTGGAAAGCCCTGTGTTGATGGACAGCATGATTTGCTCTGAGACTAGGCAAATAGAGTGTTCAGAGCAGGAAGATAATTCTCCTGGATTTGGAAAAATTCTTTTGATCTGCAGGAGAATTTCAAGGTGCAGTCAAGAATCAGGAAACTGTTAGACTTCTAGTCCTTTCAAATAAAGGAAAAAGACATAAAGATTTAGTCATTTGCTTTTTTCGGTGCTCCTGTGATCAGAATTTGTCAATGCTTTTTCTTCATTTACACTCTTCATCCAATTGACTTAAATGATTGCTGTGTCTCATTTTTCTGAACGTCTAGATTTCTAATTAGTGACTCCTGTTAATTAACAAAAATGGATAAAAATGCTGTGTGTCTGCTGAAATTGATCAAGTGGCCTCTATTTCATCCAGAAATGACTTTCAATAATGTAATAATGTTACTGACTAAATAAAGCTTAACATAGTTATTAATGATTTAAAACTTCAAAGTTTCTGTCTGCAAAGAATTAGAGACCCAGAAATTCAGAGCTGAATGGGACATTAAATGTCATGGTGAGCGTGTGGGGGACGTGTGGTCACTGGTCACAATGACAGTGACAGTGGTCACTGGCAGATGCTCCGCTCAGTGTCCTGCATTCACTGAGACTGCCATCCTGATGTGGTGTGACAGAACTTGACAGCAGAAGTTTCCCCAGAGAAGGTGACCTGAGGGAGTTCCTTAGAGCTGGTTCTGTTCATCGTTGGGGTGTAAGACTGTTGAGTCCTGAAATTCCCCAGGCCAATGAAGTGACAGCGAATGGGGCTGATTTTGTCATCTTTGATGCTACCTCATTTGTTTCGTTCCCTATGTCAATGTTAGACTGTTTGCACAGCGGGTGTGAGGAGAGCATCTCCATTGCACACAGGGAACTAGTCAAAATTGGGCTTAAATCTAGTACCAGGGTATCTGTTTTTTTCTTTCTTATCCACTGGGAACCACACATCTTATTTTTCCCAGCCAATGAAAGCAGTTAAAATTTCAAGAAGAATTAAAATGAAAATGACAGAATGGATGGGCCAATCCCCGAGGAAGTGGAATTATCGACATATGACTAAGAAGATGGATGCTCACTGGAATTTCAGTTTCGTGTTTATCAAGAATTGAGAAGTCAAGGGAGAGAGGGAGGAAGACACAGACTAAGGGTGGTGGAGAGACAGCAGCACTGTCATTTTGACTCGGACCACAGACTCTGAGTTGAGGCGGTTTCACCCTCATGTATCCAACGTTGCAGATGGAATATCAAAGTCTTGTTTTCAGCAACACAAAAGAATTGAAAGATTGCCTTCAACATAGGGATAGAAAAATGCTCTAATTTTTCAAAATGAGAGAGAAAGTAATTTGAAGCTACTTCCAAGGGAGCTTTACATTGTCAGATCTGAGAAAGTCTTTAACGGCACATTGAACGAGACTTCCTGCGTGCTTAGGAAAGAACGAGGCAATCTCTAGCAGTCAGTATGCAGACTAAGACCATAAACTGGCCCATTATGCCCATCTATATGGACAAATCTGTGAAGGCCCAGTAACTTTGCATATCTTGATTTCCACAGCATGCACGACAGGAGTTTTCTCTGATCTCCTAGTGGATGATACTGGGGTAAGTGTATCATTAGGCGATATTGTGGTTAAGTGGATTCAATTTCCAGTTGGTTGAATTTGCATATTTCAGAAGTGTTAATGATAATCTGAAAGGAGAGGTTAGTGAAATTTATCTTTGCCTAAGTCATGTCATACTCAATGTGTGTGCCTTCAAAATGTGAAGGAACACAGTACCCATCTGCAATCATCATTTCTTTGTATGACACAGGATGCGATACGGGATACCAGTGACCGTGATCTCAAGAGACTAAAAGTGTAGCCCAAAGCAAGGGATGAGATTTAACACCTATCATATTAGCCTGCTGTGCTGAAACTCAAGCCTCAATTGCACAACTAGAGCTGGGGCTCCTAGCTTCGCAGAAGTTAATGTTGAGGTGGACAGGGCTTTGGACTGAACCAGAAGCAGCAGATGAAGCATGAGTGGGATGAGGCTCCTGTAAGGTGAATGTGATCTGAGATGCATCCGGTAAGCACATTATGCTGACGAGAGGCTTGGAGAGTGTGTCATAGGAGGAATGATTACACTAACAAAAGATCTTGCAATATTGGGCTAAAGAAGACATAACTCAATGTCAAGACTGTCTTCCAATATTTGAGGTTTCCTTGTGAGGAAAGGGAGAGGGTTTGCCTTGTCAGGACTGAAGTTAGCAGAATGAAGACCGACAGCAGATGCTCCAAGGAGCCAAATTCAGTTGAGGAGGAGACATTTTACCTGTAGTCAAGAAGAAATGGACTTACATCGTGTCCATAGTAGCATTATTCACAGCAGTCAAAAGGCTGGAGCAACCCGAGTGTCCATGAATGAATGAATGGCTAGATAAACTGATGTGGTCTGTGAATACAGTGGGACATTGTTCAGTCTTAAAACAGGACTTCTGACAAACAAGGTGCTATCCTTCCTTTTCAGGGTAGACAGCAAGTTCTAGAGACGGATGTTTGCACAGCAATGTGAGTGTGTGCTCAGCGCACAGGACTGCACTCTTATGATGGTGAGGATGCTGATTTTATGCAATGCGCATCTTACCACAGTTTAAAAAAACAACAGGTCTCCACTGTCTGCAGAGTCGACCCTGAAAATAAAAGGAAGAAATGGTCTGCTCTGAGCAGTGCTGAGCTTCCTGTATCTGCAGCTGTCTAAGAGCTGGACAGCCCAGGGATGTGCTTCTAAGGAGCCTCCTGGACTCCAGGGCAAGCCCATGATGGGAACCTCTCCAAGTCCACATGTGGACAGAGATCCTCTGTGCATACTTGACGTTGCACTGGGTATGTGAGTGTGCTTACATGTAACACACACATGACCGTGTCCTAGCGCACATATGAGTTCCAGTGTCTGCTGGTCAATGGACATTGAGAGAATGGAGGCCATTTTGCCCCTCCCGGCTCAATACTGAGCACTCAGTGTTCCAGCGCCACCTTGCCAGGTGTCCTCTCTCGACACACGAGGACTTTGCGATGCCTATTCTTCCTGTTTTTTGTCTGAAGAACCTTACCTCTGCTGCATCGTAAACACCATCGCTTGGTTGGGCCTGCTTTGAAAGCTCTGTCTGTGGTATGGCAGACCTCATCTCCATCTCCTTCTTCCCAAGTCATCTGTGCCCGCACGCGTGCATTCATACACACTTGTCCTGGCTTGGCTGTGTCCTCCCTCAGCCTAAAGCTATAGTACCTGCTCTTCAGACACTGACCATCTTGTTCTGGAAATGTGTCTTCCAGGAAAGCAATGCCAAAACAAGTTACGGTTACCGGATTCACCGCCGTCACGGTTTGGGAGGCTTGTTGAACCGAATTGAAAGGAACCGACCTTGAGAGCGTGTGGTGGGAGTACAGCCTGATAGGGTCTTGGGCTCTGAGTTATAGCCTGGACTTGAACTCTAGCCACTTTCCAGCTGTGTCCCCATGAGCAAATTAGTTGTTGTCTGTCCTCCAACTTGCCTTGCCTGTGAAGTGGACAGAGCTGGGGGACGTACTGCGTGAGTACTGGGCAGAGGGCCCCGGCCTTTGGAGTTCAATGCACACCGTGCAGACGATCGGAGCGCTCATCCCCAGGAGACGCTGACAGCGGCTTCTGGCTGAGAAGTGTGGACCGGACTGCAAGTGGGTGCTTCCCCCGCCCTTCCCCCGGGTCATGTTCAGTCGTGAACTTTTAGGATAAGCTCTGGATTTACTCTCCATCAAACCAGACGTGATGGCAAAACAGACTTTTTTCAGAAAAGAAATTAATCTCCTAAACAGGGCGATTTTCCCCTTTTCTTTAAATACTTCTAAACTGCGGAGCAGCGGGGCGCGTTATCCATCAGGATGAAGTATCACGCAGACTGCGGGTTTCATTGACTTTAAGATTGCCCTCTGAGCTACAGGCTTTTTTTTTTTTTTCTTTCCCAGAGCACAGTTAGCAAGGATATTTTTCTTTAAATGGCCCCATTTCATTTGCATTTTTAAGCTTTCACTGCAGAGAGTGGAAGCAGTTGTAAATGATTCCAAGAAGGTGGCTGTGATTTCTCCAGCCTCCAAGCTGCTTGCCTGACTCTTGGGAAATTGAGTGTCAGCTTTGCTCAGAGCAGAAAGATATTACTCCATGTTTGTGCCGCGGCTCTGGTTTGATGGTCTCATTTAGGCACAGGCATTTCGCAGCAATGATTCCTTCTCCCCAATAAAATTAAACATCACCTTTCTTCCCACCCGGCAGCCCACCCTCCCTTTTTAATAAGACATTTTCTTGTTTAGAGCGAAGGAAGACAAGGCGAGAGACTGACTTCTCTGTTTCCTCTTATTGCTTCTTCTTGACAAGGAGAGAACAGAGAAAAGGCAGAAAGAGGAAGAAAACCTGCCACAGAAATTGGAAGGGATGGGCACCCAAGACCTGATGGGGTTTGTCTGATGTTCGGTAGCACCATGAGCGGGGCTGGGCTGGTGCGGACCCCACTTTCCCCAGGCTGGTCCTAGAGCTCACATGCTTACCCCTTCACCACACTGTTAGGGGCCAAAGTCTGCGCAGCCACAGGATGTCTGGTCTCTACAGGGTCCCCACGGCTGTGTACCCTCCGAGGAGCCTGGGCTGAGTAAAAGAGATGGAAAGAAGCTCCTTGTCAGATAAACTCCAGAGAAGAGGCTTGACCAGAGGAGGGTCTTGGAGGGTTTCAGAGATACCGTCAGAGGGTGTAAACCACATACTGACAAGACTGTTGACAAAATAAGCTGAAATGCACCTGCTTCCACATGCTGGTGGGGCGTTTGGTGGTGTAGCTAGGGTCTCATGGTGTGCCGGCAGTCGATGTCCTTCTGCAAACTTCCTGGGGACAAACTTGCAGCATGTGACTCTGGTGTGGGCTGGGCTGGGCTGCGGTGAGTAGGGTCTGTGGTGAGCACTGCTGTCCAGAGCAAGCACCCAGCCAGTGGCACTAGTCCCGTGACACGGCTAGGGTGCCACGACCCTTCTGCCCCTTCAGTGAGATGGGCTGAGTGATGAGAGGGATGCTACTTTATTTCTGATACCCACCTCCTCTCTTTCTGCTATTGTCTCAGTAATGCACACTATCTTATTTTAAACTCAAGTGTCTGAGACCCCTGCTCTTGCCGAAGCCTTCCTGCTCAGCATGCCTGCATTCCTATTCCAGCTCTAAGCTCCAGTCTCTGTCCCTCCAGCACCATGCCTCACTGGGTCTCCTGCACACTCGCCTGAGTCTATGGGTCCTGTTTGTGCATGCTCTGAACTCTCACTCACCACATCCCTTGACCTACCTGGGAGGTGGGACCCAGCAGAAGGGCAGGTGCAGTTCTCGTGGTGGAGACTGGGGACTGAGGCAAGCAGGAACAGGTCCCAGGAGATGGAGGAGAAGAAAGGAAGGAAGTTCTCTGAGGTGACCTCAGAGAACAAACTTGGGTCTTGAGGGTCCAGCTCCCGTATTTAGAGGCCAGAATATCCACTTGTGTTATACAATAAAGTAGTTGTTCCAGCTTTAACTGCTTAGAATTTCCCAAGTGATGGGCGTGTCTTTGTTATTCCTGGTGGACCTTGGGACAATATTGCATTTATGCTAATGAGATGACTCCTGTGAGTCCCAGATGGTTTTAGGATGGGAGACTGCCATGCTGGGAAGACCTGCCATGTGACAGAGGCGTGGGCCTTGTAGCC